>APFE030036046.1:0-11993 GCA_000404065.3 Pinus taeda
GTCCCTTTATAGTAAAACGAGTTTTAGAAAAAGAGACTTATGAATTAGTCAATTTTGAAGGGAACAAGTTGGCGAAGTCCCGAAATGGGCTCTACCTCAAGAAGTATTTTTCTTAGGTTACGGACAAGCAATGGCTTCTTTGTATATTTTGTATTTTTGTACATTTTTTTCGAGCATTTTTGTGATATCAACACTTTTTTTATCTGCTTTGGCTGGTGTTGATGGATGACTTAGTCTATTTCGGATTCACCGATGGTGCTAGTCAGCACAATCGGAATCTTGCTTATGTAGCTTGGGTGATTTATTATCCATTTGGTCAGTTGATGGTGTTAAGGGGAGTATGTATTGGTCCTTCTTCAAATAACATTTCCGAATAATATGCCATTATTAATTTACTATCCGAAGCTATTTCTTATGGAATTGATTCGTTGGTAGTGTATCTTGACTCACAGCTGGTAGTGTCACAATTAAATAACATTTATCAAGCTCGGGATCCTTATTTATATCGCCAATTTTTTAGAGTGAGGGTGTTGCAACGATCATTTGTTTATATTACATATGTGCACATTCCACAATATAAAAATTCATTAGTAGATTCTATCACTATAAAGCATTAGATTGGCATATCAGTCATTCATCAAGTTAAAAACAAACATCAAAAATATGGAACTATATATATATATATCATAAAATTTCCCATGTATACATAAAGTGTTCAAAAAATAATATACAAAATCAGGACTAAATGCCCATAATCATGTCCAGTCTATCTATCGACCCGGCTCATGATGAGCGGCTAAGAAGGTAACTACTGCATTGGCCACACGTTGAAGTATGCGGACCCAGTCCCGTGGTACTCCTACCACGCGGTGCGGCATCTCCTCAGGTAGGTCCTCTATGGCTACCATCAATACTTAGTGAGTCAATCTCACCAAGTGTCTTTGGACTGCATATAAGACCCTCTCTGTCTCAGTAGTTGCCTCTTCAGCACCTCTTCCGTGGGAATCCATCTGGTCTCACTGGACCCACATCTAGAACATGATCATTTTGTCAGTATTTTGTCCCATCAAAAATATTTCTAAGTTCATTTCATATTTAAAAAACAAAAACAAAAAATCTTAAAAATTGATAAAAACTTAAAAAAGTGTTACCTATGTCTCCCCATGCTATGTTTGGTGGCAACACCAAGTCTAGATCTCCTCAGAAATCCATACCAGCATAAGGTTAGTCGTCGACTATGATGTTTGTTGGTCCCACCAGGAAAAAAATCATCATCGAAAGTCGTCCTCGGCATGTCCCTGCCTCCAAGGCATTTCATCAAGTCAGCCCAC
Source organism: Pinus taeda (assembly GCA_000404065.3). Classification (NCBI taxonomy): domain Eukaryota; kingdom Viridiplantae; phylum Streptophyta; class Pinopsida; order Pinales; family Pinaceae; genus Pinus; species Pinus taeda. The sequence continues at coordinate 1,332 of APFE030036046.1, forward strand.
CTACCCATCTGTGGATCTCGCGTGCTGCTGATAGAGACAAATACCTTGGGATGTAGCCCAGGTACCTTCTCGAAGAAGAAGGAGCATAAAATGGTCCCATATCTAAAGTTTTTAGTGTGATTTTTCTAAATGGACATAAGTTGGCTCTTCATGGTTGTTAGAAGAGGTGTGCACCAATTGAACACAGTGGTTAGGCATTCCACTGCTAGGCTCATGGACACCCCTGAAGCCTGATGTAGTGAAGTTTATCTGTTTACCCTGGCAATGGTAAACAATAGAATCCTGAGAGATAAACTATCCACGTGTTTGATTGGAATCTGACTTCCAAACTTTTCTGGATGCCCAGGACAGTATATGTGTACATAGTCTTCTACTGAAAGACTACTACGTGTCCAGTCGGTTGAATGCACAACCTCCCCTCTTCGGGAGAGACCTGTGATAAATTAGATGTCTTCCACCTCAATATTGAGAGGCATCTGATGTATCATGAAGGCATCATCCTCCATACTCCAGTAGTGGATCAATAACTCAAGCAGGTGTGTGTTCACTTTCATGTTCGGCATTTTGAAGAACTTCAACAAGCCCACCCTCTTAATGCATCTAGTGTAGTTTGGTCATTCATTACCTCATTGTCAATTATGGTATACTCTCTCTCTCTCCATGTGATGGTCATCCTGAAAGGAAATGAGTTTCAACCATTATAATTTGATTTTGAATTTCAACTCACGTACATGCGGGTTCCCTTTACACACAGTCGCGTGTAGGGTCATCGTATACACGAGTTGGTCATAGCCAACCTCCATGTGCACAGAGTTAGATTTTTTGACAAGAATTTGCATAGTCAAATCTTAATTAAAACTTCAAAAAATCGTTACAAATCATTGCAAGTATGGTTTGAGGGTTACCTGGTAACTTTGGCACGATTTAAATGGTTGAATTCTTCAGAGGCAAGTTTGCTCCTTTTTGATCCACAACTTTTTTCCAAATGCAAATGAAAAATTTGTGAGTCTAAAAGTCAATATATAGCTTTGAAATTTTAGGATTTTTTCTCAAAACTTGATTTCTCGTCTCATGAATATTTTGACTTGTGGGCTTTGATTGTCGAGAATGGGTTATTGTTTCAGGATATTCTAGACACTTCTTCAAGATCTTATTTCAGTCCCATCACCGTTGACCCGTCATGGTAGGTATCATTCACTTACTGCCATATAGGTTAGGGAAACCATTTCTTCCATTGCATCTTGCATACTAGCCTCCGTTCAGCGATACATTAGCCATAGGGTCGACCCCATCGTGTCTTGGTTAGCAAACCATGTTCACTCGCCGATTTTTTAAATCATGATGCAATGGTAGATCCATCCTTTACATGGGCATCGTAGTTAGAACCTCACTGACATTGGTTGCCCATGTTGTTTTACTGAGTAGGCTCAGGAATCCTCTTTAGTCCTGCCATGAATTGTGCATTGAAGGCACATTCTCTTTACTTCTACCCTTATTTCTAGCCTTATACCCTATAGGCTCCTTTGTGTTGAGTTGTATTGTTGCATTGCATTTTGACTATTTACACCTTTTAGCCTTGAGCCAACTTCACATGGACTCATGTTTAAGCCACTCATTTGACCATGTCTTCTACAAGATCAACCATGTAATCAATTAGCTTCTGCAACTTGACACACCCTTTGACCCATGGAAGGAAGATCGCTTTGAGTGCCCTTGACCACTTTCACCTCCCTGCATTGAGCATAGGATTGTTCACATCCCAGGAACTAGATCATCTATTTCTCTGACACTCATTCTTTCCACTATATTATAGCATTCTTTTATTCTTTTTCCAACTTAAATAAAATTCAAAAAAAAATTATATATTCCCAAAAGAGCGGGAACTGAACAACATTTCCATATATCGTTGGCATCTAGAGTCAGTTGTGTCACCCTTGAAAAAATCAATCAAGAGAAAGTCTCTCCTCCATTTTGGGCGGGACTCAGTTTGACTTTGGTATGCCTTAACCTTGTTATTGAGTCAGTTCTCCTCCGATTGGTTACCTCTTTCAATCATATGGAGAGTTCGCTCGTGCCTCCTGCATGACAAACTTATACAAAGTTATCATATGCTGCCATGTAGTCATCACTAAGTCGTGATTTTTTTCAAGGGATGTAAGCCTAAGTCGACCTCTTTGCAGTGTCTCTTGACCTATTTTTCAGCCATCCATCCCTGGTTATCAGTGTCATGTTCGTCATCACATCGGTTATATTAGTCTTTTCCTCGTGCTAGTTTGAGAAGGTCTCCATTGACTTCTTATTAGCGGGTCTTGTCCTTATCGATGATGACATATTGCTCTGAGGGTAGGCCTAGAGCTGCACCCCGACCCTATTTTCATTATTTATAGGTCACCTTGTGCTCAACATTGATCAGTATCATGGGTCTTTGACTGAGTGGTTTCCCTTGTGTTTGACATCAGCTCTCATTATCACACATTGGGATTCGTGCAATGCCTTGGTTTCCATTTGACCCTATTGGTGGATTCCTCGCCTCTGTGTTAGTTTTCATTATTGGTTGGTTCAGAGGGTTTCTATCGTGCGCTAGCTACATATTGTGTACACCAGAAAAAGTGCAACCCCTCCTTCCAGACTTGGTCCAAATATTTTAAAAATAGTGTTTTACTCCCTATACACTACTTTGCCTTGTGATAAAAGCGTGTACATGCGGTTTAGTTTATATCCAACCCATGTATATGTGTTAAAACACTTAAAAAAATTAAATTTCCTTAACTATGGGCAGAGTTCATAGGTTTTACCTATTGATTACCTCCTAGTGCCTGTGGCCCAACTGTTTCCCAACTAAAAAACTAATTGGGAGAAGTATAAATAGACTTCTATGTGAAGGCCTTAAGGAGGAGAAGAGATAGAATTACTATATTGAGATTATCCCCTAACTGAGTTTGAAGTATCCCTGTGCTTCAAGCACTTCCCCAAGTTCAGAAAACCCTTGTTTCCTTGAGTGTTGATATTCTCCCACTTGCTTGAGATATCATGGTATTGGTTATGGAAGGAGGTTGTTGAAGACTGGGACTGGACGGATATGGAGGATGGTTCTGCTTGGAGCCGGAAGAAGAAGACTCAGGTGAATTCTCTCCGTGTTGTTTATAGCTTTCTACAATAAAAAGAAACATTGTCTTGTTCCTGAGATTAACTTTGTTTATGCATCAGATATTGTTGTAATTCATGTATGAATGTCATTTTGATGTATAATTAATCATCTTGCTTATATGATATAAAGTTGATTTCATTAAAATGCTTTATCTATATGATGCTATGTATGTTTGGATTGGTTGATTTGCAGATTCGAAGATTATCAGGAGTCACAGAGGGTATGAACCCTACTGGAACTACCCAAATGAAGGACATCTAAGTATGGTCGTGATCGCGTAGTTTGTTTATATAAGCATGTTTCCTGAGTTGTATGAGTGTTTCTTACTGTAATTTTCTCTTGCTCTGTTGGGGTTTCAACCCAAAGCCCTAGGGTACTTATTCCTGTAACAACAACAATGCAAATAATTAGTTACCTAATGCGAGTTGCTGGAAGAGACTCATTTTAGTTGTCATCTTTCAGATCAATGTCTCGGAGGCAAAGAAAATTGATTCCAGAGGTAGAGAGAGGCTAGACATATCGCCTGGAGGTATTTTCAAGGTTGTACAAAATTATATGCACAAGAGATGCACATTTCTAAACTTTAGAGCGAGTCGCAAAGGAAGTGTGAGTTTGCGAGTGAGAGCTAAATCAATTGCAGAGGGAGATAAGAGTGTCTTCCAGTTAATTTTTCCAGTTGAATATTTTCAAATCCTTGCCAGTTTGGAAGGTATATTATTGTACTCTTGAACTTTCTGAAGAAATAATGATCTGTTGCACTCGTTTTCACTTCGAGTAGGGACAGTTGTCCAAAAATAACAGTGTCAATTTTTGTCTCTACATATATTTCTCATTTTTGTAATTTATATTTCCATGGTTTTTTTATTGTGAACAATGCAATTGTCAATTTATCGTTATTTTTTGTAAGTAAATAATAGAAGACAAATAAACACTAATGGTTAACAGATAAATCTCTAGTATTTGCATTCAAGGAATTTTCACAATCAGTAGAGTCTCATTGACAACAATCTCATTATCATATTGTAGTAGTAAGGGTTTCATTGTCATATTCATTTTTCAATTGTATGGTTTGCAATAAGGGTTTCAAAAAAGTGATCATTAGAAGTCAATATTAACTTCACTATGTTGAGGATAGAATAAGCAGTTAAGCTAGTTTTGGCATCAAGTACATTATTTATTGTCACATAAATATTGCATCAATCTTAGATTGAACAATATTTTGCATTCATCAATAATTGAAGAAGGTTAGTAGTCTATTGCTAAATTGTCCTTATCATTTTACAGCAAATGAAGGAATCCAGCAGTAAGGTTTTCATTGTCACTCAGTGGTAAGGGTGTCATTGTAGGGTTTCACTAAATATCTTTTAAGTGGGTCATTAACCCTGGTATGAGAGCCCATAATTGTTTATCTAATTTATATTTCAGGGTGGTTTGTTGGTGCAAGGCATGTGTTTGAAGTCACCTTCAAGTTGTATCCTAAAAACACTTTAGGGTGGTAGGGTGGTGCAAGGGAAAGTTGGAGCTTGCAGGGCATTAGAGCATCCTTCCAATGGGTGCTGGTAAAACAGGGTGTAGGAGCATCCTTTAAGGAGTTGGAGTTTCCTGATAAAACTAGAATTTTTTTCTAGAGTCCTAGGGGTTGGTGCTTCCCTTTCAATTGGAGTTGACGTATTGTGCTCATAAATCATATTAGAGAAGTGTTTGTTGGTTTTTCTCCCAGAAGGGTTTCCACCTAAAAAATTTGTGTGCATTGTTATTTCTATGTGTTGAAGTTTCATTATTATGTAATGCTCTAAAAATTAATAAATACTAATTGTAATCAGAACTATTGATGTTCTCATTCACCCCCCTCTTGGTAGTTCCAACATAATATATTTTATGAATTATTTGAAATACTAAGGTGAATAAATGTATATGCTTTTCAATTTTTTTTTTCTTAATGAAATAGATAGGGATTATATTAAAAATAAGAAAAACTAGATTCTAGGTCAATACCTTTCATTTCAAATATTTCATTGTCCAATCCCTTCCAAGCAGAGTTTTCCCTACTTCCATAATTTCTTTTTCTTACATTCCAACATTGTTATATACCATATATCCTACAAAAGACACCTAGCAACAAAATATGCATGCATTACATCATAAAGTTATTAAGAGAAACTACAACTCGGCAGCCCCACTTGCGGGTCTGATTTGCTCATATTTGCTTCATGTTCTAGATATTCTTGGCCTCAAGCTCAAATATGTGGCTCCTATTATTATGCCAAACTACGTTGATGTCCATCTCCTCTTGCTTGTTCTTTACACCATGATTGAGAGCAACTTCCAGTCTTTCCACTTTGGCATTTCAAATTGTTTCCTCCACCTAAGAAGCTTAATTTTAGTATCCACTAACACTAATTGCAAGGCTCTTTCCTTGTCCTCTAGTTCAATACGCTTGTTCATGAGCTCCAAAAAAATCAATAATATGTTGATCATATGGTTCATTTGAGCCATAGCTTGCTCAAAGTATCATTGATCCAAATAATTCATTGATCTAGAACAACTAATTTTCTCCTCAATGAAACTGTTAGCAAAGAAAAATCATGCCTCACTATTGGATAACCAGTGCAGGAGAACCTAAAGAGGGATAATGAGTCCTACAAAGATAAATAAATACTAGGCTAACTGGATCCATGGAACAGGAAAAAAGAACCTCACACACATCCACCATTAAATTGCAATATGGATAGAGGATTTCTGCAATAACTGAGGAATGTTTGAAACTTGAATGATTGCTTGGATTGCCAAGAAAATTTAAACTGGAGAGCCCAAAATTCCATTTGACCCAAACAGCTATCAACTATAATTCTTTTTGATTTCAATCAAGGACATCCTATAGGTTTCATTAGTTCTTTCGTACTCCATATATGATTTAGTTGATAACTCTGCCTCCATTTTCCTTGTGATTGGTGCACGGTTAACTCAATAATTAAATAGGAATGTTTATAATGATCCAATTGGAATTTCGACGACTAGGGTATTTATTTCGGTTATCGAATCTCCCAACATTTCCTTTACAATTTGTTGTTGACTCATGAAAGGGGGTGTAACTTGTATATATATTATTGAGCTCCATCACACCTTGTTCTAGTCTAGTCATTTTATTTGCTAGAGAATTTGCATCACTATTCAAATGATAAATGATATGGAAAAATTTAACTTCCTTGAAATGCCTCAATTACATATGGATCCTTGAAAGTGTTGTGGGAACCTTATTAAGATATTCTTTAATATTTTCTAGTTGTTTAATTACAAGCATTGAGTCTCCACATATCGTTAATCGATGAATTCCTTTGTCTATGGCAATTCCTAGCCCTTTATGAAGAGATATGTATTCAACCTAGTTATTTCATATTGTATCCACAACCCTAGTGAATTGAATCTCTCTTTATTCATCAAGGAAAATAATTACTCCATTTGCTCCTCGTAACCCAATTTTCAGCTTTACATTTTAAAATTGATTTTTAGCACATTTTTCACATGATATCCTTTTATACCAACCACTTATTATGTTTTAAAGTTTGATTCATAGCACATTGCATCTCTTTCACATGATAGCCCTCTAAACCAATCACAAGTGAGTTAATAAAAGATAACTTATAAAAATTTAAAAACTATATTTTAATACATAATTAGATATTCAAAGGGGTTGTTTTTCTCATCACCTTAAAAGATAAAATGACCAAAACTATATTGGGAGAGTCTCTTGTTTTTTGATAATATTTTTATTATTAATGTTTTTCAAAATATTTCAAATAATAAATGTAAAGTAAAAATGAGTTTTGATTTAATGGTTTATTTAAGTGATATATTAATTATGTCTGATTCACGATTTTAATTAATTTACATAGAATTAATTTTATTTTAAATATGTAGTTTTAAAATGAAAAAAATAAAAATTATTCTTACTTACTTTACATTTTAAAATTTGATTTTTAGCACACACATTATTTTCACATTCACATATATACTAATTAGAAGTGTGGAAATTCTGCAAATTCTCTACAAATCTCGCTCTAAGACTATGTAGAAAATTTGACTGTAGATTAACCCGATAATGCAATATAACCAAAGCAAAATACTATAACCTACTTCTACTATCAATTTGTAGAAGCTTAAAAATTGAGCAAGATCGAGCTAACCATAAGAAGAAGAATCAATGCAGATGAAACACAAATACTCAGGGAAGCCCCTTAAGCTAAAAACCCCAATATCTGTATATCATACAAGGTGTTAAATACATCATAATGTATACAAAGCCTTAGCTCTCAACAACTAGCGCATCTCTCAATACAACCCCTGCATGCCTTCCCCAGGCAAACTTGCTTCTTCATAGCCTTCCTCTCTACCCATCCAAGCTACTATTTCCTGCCAGTTCCTTTGGGATGATTCTCCTTCACTCAGTGGAACTACCTCACACATCTCAAACACATTGTCAGAACTGCCAATCCTCAAGGGAACCTTCCTTTGAAACTGCATGCATGAGTTTCCTTTATAGAAAACCATGCACTGATAGTACATTGTCTTGACATTCAGCTCACTGGTCTTTCTCATAATAGACATCATGAGTTTTTCTGATGAGGGAATCTTCAGTATATGAAGGTAGACTAAGTTGAGTGGCAAGCATGCATAAAACTTGACTGTTAACTCACAATCTAGTTCCTCAAACAGTTTGGAACAATTTAACTGGACTTAACTCAGTAAAATGAGTTAACTAATTACAACTCAAATGTAACTCAATCTTTCTCCTGTAATTAAGGGATAATCTCCTTAATTTTAAGGATACCATTGATGGTGCAAAAAGATTCCTATACTTGAACTTCTCCAACTAATTAATCCATAATGAATTAATTATTATTTCCAAGCAGTGGGTGAGACTAAATTCGAATTTAATTCACAATTTTACTTCGAGGACAAATTAAAATTGGAATTTCTGGATTCTATTTTTATCATTTCTTGTTGCTATTTTCAACACTCCCTCTCAACAAGAAAAGAATTCAACTCGATCCTGATCGTGAAGCTTTGAAATATCCAACATGAATTAGTATGATGCATCTGTCATCAAAGTCTCTGACTGTCATTGCCTCTGTCAACTGAAAAATTTGCGCTTCTGTTGATTCTGCCTTTCTACACTGTTGTCATGTTAGGTCCCTATAATATTAGTGATTCCCCCATTAATATTGTCATTGTATCCATTATTATTATTGTTGTGCCCCTATTGTCCCCATATTGTTATTATTGTGCCCCATAGAATCCCTCTATTGTTATTTTTGTGCCTTTATATTATTATTGTTAGGTCGGCTTGGTTATATTGTGACCCCTTAGACTCCTATATATAGAAAGGAGGTTTTGTCATTTGAATCATCTAAGAATTGTCCATTTGTGTAATGTAAAGTAGGTTGCCCCCTCGAAGAGGCTTATTTCTAAGGCATTGATCTATCTTTTCTATCTTTTTGTGAGCTAGTTTCATAACATTTGGTATCAGAGCTTTGGATTCTAGGGTTTCGCTGCTCCAAACAGGTCACCATGGAATTTTCTCTATAACTTTTTTTCTGCGACGTTTCAAAAGCTACAAAAAAAACCATTTGAGTCGAAATCATTCTAAACTTCAGGTATAAATTTCAGAGCTTGTATTGCTATATTTGTGGAGATATGATTTGAGGAAGTTAGGGTTTTTGAAAACTCCCGAATTACTTCCAAACAGGTGAATGGGGGAAAATCACCATAAATTTTGGTTTGAGCATCAGATGGAAATTTCGTCAGAAGTTTCATAAAGAGGATGGCCTTTAATTTTTCGTGTATTAGTTTCAGGTACTAAGGTTGAAACAATGACACGTGGCATGTCATACAAGTTCACTCTACTGAACTAATCTATAATCAGGTCACCGTGGGAGATCTGGCATAACTCTTCCTTGGAGAATCCAATATTTATCAGACTTGCGAGGTTAGAAAGATGACTCAAAGGGCAATCGAGCTCTTACAAAGTGAAAAAAAAAGGTGTGTAGTTATTTTTAATTTTGCATAAGAGTGGTTTGAAAAATAGTTTGAAGGAATTCAAAGGGAATAGTGAAAAATTATTAGCATTAATCAATGCCCCGAAGAAAGAAAATGGAAACACCTAGTAAGCAACCTGAAAGCTCTAGCATGACTCATGAAGAAGAGGAATATTTGCAACATGATATATCAAAATTACAAGACCAAGTACAACAAATTTCACTCTCACTAAAGGTAAATGAAGTCAAGATGAATGGCGTGGAAGCTAATATTAATGGCATGCAAGTTCATATGAATGGCGTGGAAGCTAAGATGAATGGCATGGATGCTAAGATGGAAGCTGAGATGAATGGCATGGATGCTAAGATGGAAGCTAAGATGAATGGCATGGACGATAAGACGAAAGAATTGAAGATAAATTTGAATAAGTTACTACAAGAAATGGTCACTAATGGTGAAAGCGTAGTAAAGGAAACTCATGATGAGAACAAAAGAAATGTTCATCATGATTTCAAAGACTCTAATGTTGGATTGAAGACCCAACATGTTCCAAAAATTGATATGAGGAAGTTTGATGGCAAAGATCCCGGAACATGGATACTACAGATGGAGCAATTTTTCGATCTCCATAATGTGCAAAACACACAAAAGGTATGTATTGCAAATTTATATTTGGAACCAAATTAGTTTGTATGGTCTCGATGGATTTACTTTCGTAAACAAACTGTCGCTTGGGAAATTTTTACGGAAGAAACGATAACACATTATGAGGATACAAAAAGCAACACTTTCTTTAGCCAATTGATAAACCTCAAACAAAAGGGTTCAATGATGGAGCACATTGAGGACTTCCAAAAATTGAATATAAGGGTAAAAGATATTCGAGAGGAGCATAGGATTGATGTGTTCATATGGACTTTAAAGCATAATATCCAACATGAGGTTCGTCTTTGGGAACCTGATTCATTGGAGAAGGCATTCAAGTTAGCAAGAAAAATGGAAAGCAAAATTATGGCAACTAGGAAGCCTACCCCTCATAACTATAAATATGGAAGTGTTGTGGCCCCTAGACTTCCACAACAATCGAAATAAAAAAGAGCTAAAGGGCTTTGTTCCAGTTGTGATAGCAAATAGACTAAAGGTAATAAGTGTGCTGAGAATAAATTATTCTACATAGATTGTGAAGAGGAGGAAGAAAAGGAACAAGAAATGTCAAAAGAAGAGGATATAGTCCAGGAACAAACCCTAGATAAAGAAGAAATGAATCTGACCATATCTTGTAATACATTGGCTGGAATTACCACTCCTCAAACTATCAAGATATAAGGGCATATCAAGAAGAAAAAGGTAATAGTGTTGATTGATTCGGGAAGTATCCATAATTTTATTCATTGTAACATAGCAAAGGAATTGAATTGCTTCCTATATCTAGCACCAGAGTGTCAAGTGATGGTTGCAAGTGGAGGAACCATAAATTT
>APFE030036047.1:25156-74435 GCA_000404065.3 Pinus taeda
GGAGTTGTAAGCAGGTACATGAACAATCCAGGAAAGGAACATTGGATGGCAGTGAATGGATTCTCAGATATTTGAAAGGTACCACAAATCAAGCATTATGCTTTGGTGGTTCAAACATTTCTCTACAGGGATATGTTGATGTAGATATGGTAGGCGATAGAGATAACAGGAGAAGCACTACAGGATATGTATTTACTGTTGGTGGAACAGCTGTCAGTTGGGTTTCAAAAATCCAAATTGTTGTTGCACCTTCAACAACAGAAGCAGAGTATGTTGTTGCTACAGAGGCTAGTAAAGAAATGATTTGGTTACAAAGGTTTATGGGTGAATTGGGTAAGGAGCATGATATGGGCACGTTATATAGTGATATCCAAAGTGCCATTCATCTTGCAAAGAACTTAGCATTTAATTCCAAGACTAAACACATACAACTCAAGTACCATTTCATACGATCAGTGTTGGAAGATGGAGAGTTGAATTTGGAAAAGATACACACTAGCCAGAATACTGCAGATATGATAACAAAAGTGAGAAACTAAGAATATGCTCAGTTTCAATTGGTCTTCAAGGATGAACATGAAGATTAGAAATAGCCAGGTCCAAAGAGGAGTCGTTGCTGAGAAAATGAAGCAGTGATGGAGTTGCAACAATCATTCTCCAAGTAGGAGCTTGTTGGATGTGGAGCATGATTGTTCAGAGGTCCTTTTTTCAGCCGGATGTATACCCCAGGAAGTTTGTACACCCCTCCACGCGGGGGGGTGCGGGGGGGACTTGCCCCCCCCGTGGGGTCCGGGGGGTCCGATCCTCCCCAGCTGGGGGGTTCATGGGCCAGCGGCCCCCCGGTAGAGGCTCGGGGGCAGTGCCCCTGAAGCTAAAAACATATGTAAAATTGCCATAAAAGTATAGTAATTTCTAGTCAATATGGGCCATTCATTAGGCAGATGATCTGATGGTAGAACTTATGTTTAGTTTAGGGTTGTTTTCTCTAGAAGGCAACCTCTCTCTTTGTATGAGGGCATTGTATTTGAGGCTGTGTAATAGATGTGTATTCTCTGAGCAAGAAACAGAGAGGTGAGACTGTGAAAGAAAATAGAGGATATTATAGCGGATCTGATGTAGGTTGTGTCTCTTCATTTTACTGGATAATAGAAAGGAAGGACTGGCTGTTCGGGGTGGACATAGCCCAAACTGGGTGAACCACATATATCTGTGTCTCTCTTGTTTTATGTGTTTTTTGTGTTTATATTTCTGCAATATTTTATGTGTTCCATTACTCCATAATATATAATTTTCTAACATTTTGGCCTCAGTTCTTGTAGAAATTTCACCGTAGATTAAATTGATTATGCAATGTACCAAAGAAAAATAGTTAATCTACTTCTACAATCAAACTTGCAGAAGCTTAATCGATTTTTAGGAAGATCAAACAAAACATGTATAACAAAGAAGAAGATTCAATCACACATGAAACACAGAAGAATACTTTGGGGAAAGCCTCAGCTAAAAACCCCGCAATCTGTATTATCATACAAGTGGAAATATGTTCAGATTACACAAAGCTTCAACTCACAAGCCATCCAGCTCTCAGCACAATCCCTCTGCTACTCATAAACAGTCAAACGCTTCTATAAACCTTCTCCTCTACCCTCCAAGCCCCCTATTTCCTTGTGCAGTTTCTCCTAGGGTCTAATGCTACCACCTATGTGAATTTACCTCTTACACAACACATTAAACTCAAAAGTAACTGCACAGTCCTGAAGGAGATAATTCCTTCTGCATGGATGAGTTTCCTTTATAGGAAAATTCCTCTAACTGATAGTACATTGTCCCTTCCTTTGATCTCAACTAGCTCTTTGACTGAAATGACATGCATGAATTATTTATGAGAGAATATTCAGTTATCTAAAGTGTAGTAGTTACATGCATGCATGCATTAACTAACTGAACTCACAATCAGTTCCACAAATTGTTGGAACTAATCTAATTGGACTTAACTCAGTTAAATGAGCTAACTAATTACAACTCAAAGTACAACTCATCTTGATCTCGTTAATTAAGGGATAACTTCCTCAATCAAAGGGATAACTCCTGCATGTCTTCACAAAGACTTCATGTTTGATTTTATCCAACTAATTAACTCAAGATGTATTAATTAATTATTTTTCAAACAGCTGCTGAGACCAAATTCAAATTTTAATTCAGGGACTAATTAAAATTGGAATCTATCCCGAAATGCTATTTATAACAATGTTATTTTTAGCATTTCTATTTTATCATTCCTTGTTGCTATTTTCAACACTCCTTCCTTCAGGGATCATGGTTTGAGGAAAGAACTCCTGTGCAGCCCCAAAAAGACTAAATTCTAGTTTCTCATGGCATTTAGGGTTTTCTGTACTTAGGCCAACATTTGATCAGTTTGCAAGAGTAGGATTTAGTTATCATTTCTTCTATCTTCAGTCTTACATTATATCTCATCCATGTTCCATCTTATTCTGCAAGTTTTCCTCATGCATGAAGTAGGCAGTTAGACCATGAAATTATGTTTTCCTAGATCATTGAAATTCTTCTTGTTTACATGATTTTTGGGTAAATGTCAATGTTTGATGCAGCATAGGTGTTTTAGAAGTAGAGGGAGATTTCATAGTCAACAACCTCATTCCAACTTCATCCATCCATGATCATTCTTTGCTTTCACTAAAACCCTCACCAATTTCGTCATTACACAAGGAAACTTCTCCAATCTTGTTGAGCAAATCCAACCATCTCCCAACCTTGGTTTTGAGTTCTGAGGTGGTCCTAGGCACTCCCTTGCCTCATTCCATCCACCAACCACCTTCCCTAAACCTTCCATCACCTTCAGCACCCATCCTTTTTCTCTCATTTGTATCCTATAGAAATACAGGGGATCTTGTAGGTTTTCAGGATATCTTGTAGAGTGCATTAAGACATACTGTAGTGACCTGTTTTGAGGCCGAATTGAGGGAAAATCCTCTAGGCAGCTAGAAAATGTCACCTACTGGTCTCCCCAACCTTCTAACCATTCACCAGCATCCCTAAGCCACCTGCCACCTTACCAAAAGAGATAAGATTGCACAGTTTCACATAAAAAAGGGACAAAAAGAAAAACATATTTGTTTTAGTCATTTATATGCACAGTAGTAGAATGTTTGATGTTTTGAATTTTCATGCTTAGAACAGTAGGATTCCATACATGTTAACTTAGCATTCCTTTGAAGCATAGCCTCTTAGAAGTTAGCTAGAAAATGGTGTGTTTTTAGAATTTGATTTCAGTCTTTTTCCTTACTGCAGTAAACAAGCTTTCTCTTAGAGTAGATTTCTCTTTCCCTCATTAGTAATCAAGCTTCTTCTGAATCCATAAAAAACTGGATTGAAAATCCCTAGTGGTCTATCGCCAACTGAGGAGTGACAAAGAGCGGACCCATCACTTTTACTTGTGTATACAACATTGTCACCTTCAAGTTTGTACAAACCCCGGGTTGATAAAGTAACGTTGGTGACCCCAGGATTTGCAGCACTCTTGCTGCAATACTGGTGCTCATCAATATGCTAAATATTAATCTAATGAAACAACATATTTAAAGGGAAAAATATTTATGTGTGCATGTGTATGAGATTGGTGTCATTATTTTTCTTATGTTGTTACCTTTTATGTACATGTTAAAATTGCAACAATGATTTTATTGAGTTTATCTACTAAAGTCCGATAGACCAATTTGGTCTCAGTGGACGTTAACCACCATCATCAATTAATTTAGAGAAAGGAATTTAGTAGAAAATAATTAGCCAGAAGCTGGGGTAAGAAATTAACATGGTATCAAAATTGTCTCTCTAAGGGGACAATTTATGAAGTACTTCACATATGCATATAAGCCAAAAATCATACAAGAGTTGTAGCGTTAGTGTATGACCAACCTTTTGAGGAAATAATTATACTAAAAAAGTAGGAAGAAATGAGGTGATGGTTATATAGTAGAAGGCAATGATAAAAGGAGTCATACGTGGCCATATGTAGTACAACAACATAGGTGACAATAGATGCAAAAAATTGTAGTTTCAATGTCATACACGATATATGATGTTGTACAAAACATAACCAAACGTAAGCAATCACACAAGAGATGACGTAGCACATGGGTATAGAAAATGGTCACCAAATTCATCCATATAGTTACATGTGATTGTATGGTATGGTGTCTAAGAAGTGAGAGGGAATTGTTCTAGCTCGAATTAGGAGGAACTTTGGAAGCCAATGATGTGCTATTTGTATCAAGACTGAATAATAACTTTCTCTCAGTCTTAGTGTTGGAGGGTAAAGGACATGAGGTAATGTTTAGGAGTAGGAAAGTGCTCATTCATCCAAAGGATATTAGCCCAAACATAGTAGTGTCTATTCGGGTTAGAGAGGGAAACTTATATAGGTTGAAGGGAAAACCTATGCAGGTTGTGGTAGAAGAGGATGGGACACTTCGCATCATAGGGAATTGCTAATATTGATTGAGAGTGTCCCTAATGTCCCAATGTTTAGTGTTGAGCAGTATGGTGTTTATAGAGGGTGTGTACTTAGTAAGAATGTTAAGGATGCCTTTTCTTCTAGTGCGATTATGTCTTAGGGGATTTTGGATCTAAGTCACTTAGATGTGTGTGGATTGATGTCAATGGAATCAATGCAAGGAGCATTATACTATGTCATTATTATTGATAAATATTCCAAGAAAACTTGGATCTTCTTCATGAAGACCAAGGATGGGGTCTTCAGTGGATTTTAGGATTTCAAGACTTAGGCTGAGAACCAGATAAGCATGAAAAACCAAGGTATTGAGGTCAAATAATGGGGAAGAGTACACCTCCAATGACTTCAAGGATTTCTACAAGGAGGTAGGGATCAAGAGGGATATGACAAATTTGTGCAACCCTCAATAGATTGGTCTTGTGAAGAGAAAGAATTGATCCATAATCGATTTTTCCCAGGAAATGATACGTGACCAGGATCCATCTATGTTTTTGGGGAAAAGGCACGCAACACTATAGTATATGTGTAAAACATGAGTCCTCAGAGGATATTGGGGGAAAATACTCTTGAGGAATTCATAGGAGTGGATCAATAGATAGGACATTTAAGGATCATTTGTTTCCCAGAATACATCCATGTGTTTGTGGAGAAGAGGACAAAGATGGAGCCTCACATGATCTTCATATCAACACAGAGGATGATAGTTTTGAGTAGAGATGTTAAGTTAGGGGGGAACTTCGCATCTAGGAAGTCTCATGAGTTTCCCCCAGTAGTCATAGAGGATGAAGAGCATGAGGCTCCTAACGGAGAACAACATGTAGAGACATCAACTTTAGGGATTCAACCTTTAGGTTGGGAGGAGATAGTAGCTACTTCCAGTTCCTTCGGATGACCCAGGTGGTTTGAGCATACATTAAGAGATGCTAAGGAGCATGTGGAGGCTCCTAGTAGCACATTTCAGGAGAGCATGCCTCTTAAGAGGTTTTTGAACTACCTAAGATTAATGACTAACATCATTGAGAAGGCAACAAATAAAGAGCTTTGGACGAAATCCATGTTGAAGGATGATGCATGGGACATTTTATCCAAGGTCAAAGGGGAAGCTAATTACATATGGTTCTTCTAGAAGTATCTTCCTCATTAAGAGGGAGTGTTGATGATAGGAGCACTGGACAAGTACTTCCACAAAATTCTAAGTGTCTTGATGAGTGGAAGTCATCCAAAAGGAATTATAACCTTAACAATTATTTCAATTAATATAAATATTAAAGCAAATGACTTTTACAAGAAAAAGTGAGTTAATCTAATGAAATGAAAAATGTTATTTGCATTGGTGAAATAAATGAATATCAATTGTTCATCTCAAATGATGTTGAGATCTAATCTCAATCGTCAATCACTTTGTAGACTAGGGTTGTGAATTTGGCCAATACCTCAAACTTATAAAAAGAAGGCTAAGCTAAGGGAAAAGACACATCTAGAGGGAACAAGACAATAAGACAGTGAGATCTCAGTGATTGGGTGGAGAATGATATTCATCCAGGCGTGTAGAGTCTAAGGAGGAAGAGCAAGGGATAACAAGGGAGAATGATCCAACAACGAACAATATTGAAGGAGAAGTTTTACAGAGGGTTTGATCAGTTAGAATAACTCTAGGTTTTGTTGTTTATGCTTTTCCTCGAAGGGTCATTTTCCTAACAAGGAAGCCCTTGTATAGTGAATATTAATTTAACGAAATAATATATTTAAAGGGCATACATATATGTGTGCATACATGTATGAGATTAGTGTCATTATTTCACTTTTGTTGTAAAAAAAAATTCTTATGTGTTAATATTCAAACAATGATTTTATTCAATAAATTTATAATAATAATTAATTAAAAACAATTATTAGAATAATTAACCAATAAATAAAGTTAGAAATTAACTAAACTACTTCATCAAAAAATATATATATTTTTCAATTTTTATTTTAATCTGATAATATGATATTCTAACTCAATCTCCTGGTAATTTGTATTAATGTAATATATATAAGAACAATATTAAAAATAATATATATTATATATGATATATGATATATTGAAGATGGGAACCCCTTGAACACCAACATAATATAATAATATATTATAGATATATATAATATATATATATATATATATATATATATATTATATATATCTATATTAGATGACCCCTTGAACACCAACTATATAAAAATTATAAACTAGCGGTAATTGGTCTCAATGTCGAGTCACAATTAATGATAATGGATTTTAAATAATTCTTAATTTTTGTTTTAATAGAGTTTTATGAAATTTATAAATACAAAAAATTGTTTAAGGTAAGTATACCCATTTAGATGGTTTAAATTATAATGTGATTGATTATAAGTGATTATAAGTGAAATTTTATTTTGTTTTGTTTTATATTATTATTAATTTAGATGGTTTAAATTATAATGTGATTGATTAAAAGTGGACTATAAGGGAAAATGGAATTTTGTTTTGTTTTTTTGAATTGAATTTTTTTTTGGTTTTTATTTTATTTTATTTTAATTATGTACAATTTTTAAAATTTAGTAGTGTATATTGCTAACATGTTTAATTTTATGGGATCTTTATGAATTTTCACATTTTTTAGACCTTGAGTGTCATTTATGACTTTTACATGAGACCATAATTATCCTAATAACAACCTCACCGTTATGGTTCATCATATCTTAGGTAAGATCTTTGCTACAACCATATATACTCTCTTCTCTATATGCACAAAGGCAAAGAAGATGACAACCAAAGGAAAAACAAAATATGGGGTACATTGTTATGGTTGGCTATATCCTAGGTAAGATCTTTGCCACAACTTTAGATATTCACATCTCCATATGCGTAAAGACAGAGGATGACAAACAAAGGATGGATAAGATTTGGGGAGAACCATTGTATTAATAATCATATATTTACTTTAGTTAAGGCCAATGAGTGTAAAGTACATTGTTTCCTTTTGGAATTTTGCAAGTCATTTGATACAATATCATGGCACTTGTTCACGAATAGGGTTAAGGCTTTGGGTCTTCCACTCTTGGCAGTATTGATTGTTATGACACTTTGGAAAGCCAGTGTTGGCATAGTTTAAATGAGGACTAATAAATAGAGGAGGTCTAAATAAATGTAAGTGTAAAACAAGAATTCCCAATTTCTCCTACACTTTTTAGACTTTCCAATGATAAAATAGAGGAATCATAACATAGTCAATGATTACCTTAGATGGTTTCATTCTTGTCAAAGTATCCATCAATATTTTCTTATTTGTAAATGACATGATCCCCATGCTGCGCCTAGTGAGGGAGCTCTAGAGACAACTTAAAATCCTAACTTCCTTTTGTGACACTCACTCATTAATGTTAGGTTAATCTAGGAAAACGAAATTCATGGCGTTTAAGATCCCTCAAAGGGAGTCAAGAGATGTGAATCTTACATACAAAGGTAAGAGGCTTGTAGTAGTTTTTTTGTATGTATATTGGGGGTTGTCTTCTCAAGACCAAACTTTAGCTTGACTCTAGTAGTAAATACTTGACTTAGTAAGGGATATGTGGCTCTAAAGACTCTTCAAAAACAATGTTTTTAGTGTCAATTTAAGGACATTCAGTCGAGGCTTCGATTCATTCAACCATTCGTCACACCTACCCTCCTATATGGGTATAAGGTTTGGGGATGAGGAGGGCATACATTTAGGGGAGAGAGCTCTTATCATGACGATTATCCGAACAACTTCTTGAAAAGAGATCAATGATTCATGATATGATTATTGTAGAATGGCACAACCCCACTGATTACCTCAATGATACTTCATGTAACCATGATGATACATAGACTCAATGGGATGGGAAACTCACAAAGAGGTCTTCTAATATATACGTGTATTTCTATCAAATCCTCTATGAAGCACGCATACCATTGGATCGATTCAAGGTGATATGAAAGATTCTCTTCCTTGCTTCACCTCATTTTTTAATGGATGTTCCTTATCTCTCTAAGAGAAAAATAAACAAAGGCACTCATTTGACATTTGTAGAGTGTACATTGGGTCCACATTTCTAATCTTAGAGAGTTGTTCTTTCCCAAAATTCAAAGCTAGACAGACTTATATCTTGAGTGAAAAAAGGGCATAATTTATGCCTAGGGTACACCAAACTCTAGCTCCCTTGCAGCTTAAGGTTACCTCTTACTTAGTGTAGAGTTTTCTCCCATTAGTTTTTCATTGAGACAAGTAACCATATTTGTTAATAACATTGTATTTTCCAAACTTACTTCTTAAATCTTAATATTGAGGACCACTTTATATATTCTGATGCCCTATTACGATATTAGAGGAAAATTAATTTTTCCTTTTAGGTATTTACTTGGTTATGTCTAGATGCTCATGAATTATCGGGGCTAGAGATGCTTGACACTCATGGATTGTGAGGACTAGAGATGTTTAACCATTTTCCTCTAGTGATGTTTAACCATTGTTGATGATTTACTAGATACCTATTTCCCAATCTAATATGCAACAATTTCAATAGTTCTTACTTTAAGTTCCTTCACATTAATAGGAATAGGTCCCATGTCTAGTGTCCAAAGCTCACATGAAAACCCTACAACATCTTAATCATGCATCTATTTGTAACCTTGAATGTTAGAAGTGTTTCTCCAAAGTAACATATCACGATGAGTGAACCTCCTCCTTCCCTGTCTCATAAATGAGTTATTGTATATTCAAATGGCTTATATATAACTTCAATAATTGATATTAGTTGTGTGCCTCATCGTGTCCTTCTTTCTTATGATTGGCAATCCACATGGTGATGTGCTTGGTCACATAAACCCCTTATTGAGCAACTCCTCTACCCGCTTCTTTATCTCTGCATTCTCTAAAGTTGATAACCTATACATTCCAATGTTAGGTAATGGAGCATCTTGCTGTAAATAAATATCATGTACTATTTCCCGCTTGGGTGGTAGACCTTTAGGTTCTTGAAATAGAATATCATACTCTGAAACAACTTTAACTAAATAAGCTTTTTAATTAGAATCACAGCCTTCAAATGCATTGGATTTATCAGGATCCTTTGCTTTTACAACCATTAGTAAAAATTGCTTACTTGTATTCACAATTCTTTTCATCCGTCCTGATTTTATGAGAGAATAGTTTCCTTTGAGTTTATGAGCTCGTACAATATATTATATTCCATCTTTAGTGAGTTGATACTTATTCTCAGCTCTATAGAAAATATCTTTTCTATCATACACGTATGGACTTCCCAAAACAATATGTCATATATCCAATGGAATTATATCTAACTCAACCTCATCTACAAATGTTGATCCAATAGCAAACCTAAGTTTACATTGTCTCGCTACTTGCAACTTTGTTTTATCACACACCCAACTTAATGGATATGGATTTTTATGAGGTTTTTTTTTCTAATCCAAACTTCTTTACAATTGTTTCAGAAATCAAATTTACTTGTGATCCACTATCAAATAAAGTATTAATCGTATTGTGCTTGGAAATTACTCTAATATGAAAAAGCTCATTTCTTTCTCTCTCATTACTTTCATTATCAACGGATTGCGAAGAATTACTTGTGGATGCTTCAGAATATTTACCTTTAATACTTGTGGCTGTAATTGTTGTTTCATCACCTAAATCTGACCCCAAGTCCTTCTGAATAATAGCATCATTTTTTTCTCCTTTCTACCGAACCTCTTAGGTTTCCGTTCTGGATGCAAAAAGCAGCAGTGTGCCTCATCATGTCCTTATTTCTTACAATGAGTGCATGAATGTTTATCCTTCTTTACATTGTTTGTTTTATTCTCCCTCCATTTTAGTTTCTTCTTTCCTTTATTCTTGTTTGCAGAATATTTAGATGATTTCCCAATGTCTGGGTTTACATTCTCACCTCTAGCCTCTAGATGTTTTGCTTGAACTGATACATCATCTAAGCTAGTGGGATTAAACATGAGTATAGTATGCTTTAAATAACTATGAAGACCACCTATATACTTCAATAAAGTCTCAGGTGAGTCCAAGGATATACCTAGAGTTAAAGCTCTTTTTCTGAATTCCTGAGTATAACTTTATACACTCTGACACTTCAATTGACGAAGCATTTGCCAACTCATCATTGCCTGTTGCATGTAAGCCAAAGGATAGAATTGATTTTTGATAGAAGAAACAAATTCATTCCAGGTAGAAATGATTTTACCATGTTTTGGCATATTAGCTTGTGCCTTGCCTTCCCAGCATACCAGTGTAATTCCTCCAAGTCGAAGGCTAGCCAGCTGAATCTTCTTCCTTTCTGAATCAATGTTTTGTACCCTGCAATATATATCAATTTGTCTTATCCAATTATCTAGCTTCTCTGCATTAAGTTCTCCATCATAAATTGGCAAATCAAACTTCACATCTAATTTGATTAAAGAAGTTTTCTTCTTCTTCTTATAAGAGCTAGTGTTATGCGAAGAAGATGATGAGGATGATGAAGGTGATGATGGAGGAGATGGTGGAGGAGATGGTGGAGGATTCATTCCTCCTTTTCCTTTGTCTTCTTTGTCTGTTTTTGGTGTTGAAGTGCTTTCACCTCGACCCTACTTGAACTCCAAATACATTTCTTCCACCATGGTTCAAAGTGTCTTAAAAATCTCTATAAACTGAGATTCTGATCCCAATGGAGCTTCTTCTACCATCCTCCTCTTAGAAGAGACTCTTCCAATCTCTGTATTGGCTTCAACAAGTTCTCCTTCTCCTAGTCTAAGCTTCAATCTAGTTAGCATTCAAAATCCAGCACAAGCTTGTCTAACCTTAACAAAACCAAAACCAAAACCAAATGCTCTGATACCACTTGATCTGAAATGAGATATTAAATCAAGAAAAAGGTCTTACAGATTCATGTGCAGGAAAATGCCCATATTACTTAGTGCAACGAATCGAAAATATTGCGAATAATATAGACAATGAATAGTTATAAAACATAATAGACACACATCAACACAGTCAAAATAATGAAGGAGTTCACCAGATCCCCTGGCTACGTCTCCTGGTCTAGCTTTCAGTGTAAACCTCTATATTATGTCTTTAAGAGCAGCTTATTACAAGTGTGAGCTCAAACAGAGTCTCAACACAATAGTGACAAAAAAAATATGGATTCACTCGAAATCCTCGAGTCTAGCTGAGTACACAGCCTCTCTTGCTTTGCCTCTGTCCTCTGCTTTCTTTTTCTCTATGTCTTCTCCCCTCTCTTTGTCTGCCATAGAGTGGTTTTTAAGCCTCTCGGCCCTGTCTGTTCACCTCCCTTTTCGGGCTCTCTATATTCCGGCCTCTGTCCCTTCATCTCCCTGCTAAGTGTTAAACAATCATTGTAATAACACTTAAGGCACAAGGCAGTTGTTTACAAACGGAAGGATTTTTGGGCGCAGGTGAGACCGACCTTCCGACCTTCCGCCGACACAAATCCCCGAAATAATACATATTTGGTTCATATGTGGGAATAACAGAAATACATAGAAATCCTAACAAAATGCTTATTATTAGAACTCAAATCTCATAGAATGACACCTAAAAACTATATAGGGTCCGCCTTGATCGTAATCGCAAGTTGCATTGGCTACGGGTCATAATCCCTTTGTATTTGGTTCTGATCCCATTCATCGATCGGTGCCATCGACCCATCGCATATCGCATGACCCATGGTCTTACTGGCATCACCCCTTTGCATTTTTGCGATGCGATATATCGCAATCGCATATCACTGAGTCTTCAAGCCTGCGGTAAGTCCTTCTCTTTGGAAAATCTGTGATGCGATATGTAATCTCTGTTGTTGATCTGCGCGCTCAATCAATGGTCCATATGTCATCAGTGATCACAAATCGCTTGAGGCTAAGTTTGATATACCGCTGGCTTCCTATGATGTGATTTGATCTCATCTGTTGATCATGTGGATCCAACGTCTCTGGGGCATTCATGTTGCGCTTCTCTTTTTCCTTTGGATATTGGGTTTTTCCGCCATTTTTTCACTTGTGCTATTAAATCAAATGAAGACTTTATACTTAGAGGTTTTTATACAAGATCCATTTTGGATGAAAGTGTTGCACTGATGAGGTGTTGGCACCTGTCATCGCGCTCGCACAGAAGTGCACAGAAGGAGTTCAGTTTAACTGGTTAGACTACCTTCACAGAGAGTTCCTGGCGAACTGCTGCAAAGCGCAAGAGTAAAGAAAGACATTCCACTACGCGTGGCTCTTGCTGTTGATTGTGCTGGTAGTGTGGGAGCTACCAGAGGACATCCAATTCCCTTCAGTCGTGCCAGACCTTCCTGAAGCAGCGAAGTATGCTTCACTGTGGGCAACCAAGGACTGCAGCGAGTTCAGATAGCAATATCTTCTAGATCTTGATGGAAATGAATATCAGGATGGCCATCAATCGCAAGCTACAGTTCTCGCCAACTGTGTACGCTAACCTGCAGAGCTATGCCAATTTTAAAGCTGATTTCCATCGAATATCAATCAGGGCGCAGAAGGACCCTGTGTAGAAGTGGTACGACTTACCGTATCTGGCCATAGATGACGCCATCGATGTGGTGCTTGATCAATGGCCAACGAAGTGGCACACTACCATGGACTTAGCAGTGGGTGGAAGCAAGTCCACCATGCAGAAGAAGAAGGAGGAGGCCAAGCTGAAAATGGCATAGCTAGTTGAGAAGAGGAAAAAGGAGGCCACTGAAAAGGCCCAGGCAGAGCAAGTAGGAAAGGAGGCAGGAAAACAAATAGGTGGCATAGAGCGGGGCTCTGACAAAGGAACGTGGTCACCTTCACCTGAGACCGAAGAGGAAGACACAGAGCAACACGACGCTGACCCTCAGGAGATGTCTGCTCGCATTAAGCGCCCAAGAGAGTTGGAGAAGGGAGGGTCCAGAAAGAAATCCAAGGTGACCAAGACCTTGCTAGACCCTATCACATTGACAGAGGGTGACTTACATGATATCGATGACACAATCATAGATGTCACTGCAAAGGCCCTACAACAATTTGAACAGTAACAACAGATCATACTAGGGGCTATCTAAACCAGGTTGCAAGAGTTGCAGAACTGCGTGCAGACTGGTACAATGTATACAGCACTGTCAACTCCAAGTTTGTACGAACCCTGAGTCGATAAAGTAATGTTCTTAGCCCAAAGAGTTGCAGCACTCTTGCTGCAATACTGGTGCTCATCCACTTTTGGTGCCGTTGCCGGGGAGGTGTCTGAGTAATATGTGATTACTGCTTTCTTTCTTCCATTTATTGTCTCTCATGTTTATCTATTAGTTTCATTTCTGCAAAAGTAATTTAGTTTCTTTCTTTTCTATTCTACATTATTTGCTTTCCTTTCCATTCTGCAAGTAAGATTTCATTCAAGAAATTATTTTTTATTCAGTCAATTAGTTTTCATTCAGTCTACAATTTCAATTCTACAATTATTTTCAAAGCTTGAAAAAAACACAAAAAAAACAAAAACACTTCTTTCATGCCTCGTAGTAATAGGGATAACTTAGGGAAATTTTTTCCAAATACCCCCACTTCTTCAAATAGCCAACCTTCCCTCTTCCTCGATGGTTGTGAATTGGAGGAACCCTTAGGTGAGAAACCAGAGATATTTGAAGAGCCTACAGGGGGAGAAGAAGAAGAAGAACCCATTCCAACTAACCCAATGGCTGAAAATAGAAATGACAGAGGAAATAGAGAAAGATTTGAGGGTGCCTTCCCCATCAAGGAAGCTAATGGGGATACCAGGATGAAGAATGTAAGCCCCTCTCCCATTCCTCATTTCCATGGCCTGACCTCAGAAGATCCAAACACTTTCTTGTTTGAGTTTGATATTATATGCAGAACCTATGATTACACCAATGATGAGCAGAAGTTGAAACTATTCCCATCCACTCTCAGGGATGCAACTTTGCACTGGTTCATGGGTTTACCTAGGGATAGCATCACAACTTGGGCTCAAATGCAGTAAGCCTTCAACAAAAAGTATCGAGACTATTGTAGGTCTAAAGACACTAAAGAGGAAATTTTTAGGATGACCTTAGGGCATGATGAATCCCTAGAGGATTATGAAGAAAGATTCCAGCTTAGCTACAAAAGGGCCAGGTTCACACTTGACCCTGAGTCACTAAAGCTAGTTCTGCTTAGAGGGGTAAGGGAAGATCTTATGGATACCCTAAACTTGCTAGTAGGAGGGGACATATACCATTTACCCTATGAGGATATCAAGACTGTCTTTAGAAACCATTCTAGGGCATCTAGGAAAAAGGGTAGGGGTATTCAACGTATGGTCAGTCCATCCTCTTCCAATACATCCATCAAGCGTGAAATTGGAAACATGCTGGAAGATTTCAAGAATGAGAAGCTACAAAACCTTGCCCTACAGATGGACACTATGCAAATTAAGAGAAAATAGGAGGAAGCAGAAAGAGACTTAGCCATTTTCTTCCCTAGATGCATAAGGAGGCACCCTAGGAATGAATGTCCATTAGACCTTATTGAAGTCTACTCAGTCTGTGAAGAAAACCACTCCACGGACAAGTACCCTTCTCTGCCTGGACTAAAATATGTATATCAGGGAGATGAAGGGGTAATTGAACAGCTCTGCTACATAAATCAAAGGAGACCTCATGGGCCTCGACCATACCAGCAGGGCATGCAAGGGTCATCCCATGCATATTACAACCCCAACCAGAACACATCCATTCCCTCTTAGGCGGGCCCTTCTCATCCTTCTTGGTCTACACCTCCTCCTTGGTCCTTTGCACCTCAGTATCATTCCCAGCTGACCAAATAGTCATTTTAACCATATGCTTCGCTGCAGCCTCAGTGGAATGCATCGCCCCAGGGGTGGAGGCCCCCATACAACAATAATCCATCTTTATTGCGTTCACCACCTGCTCAACCACAACTTTTAAACCCTGCTCCACCTAAAAAACCCCAGATGCCTGCCTAGCCAAATCCGAACCCGAACAACAGACAGGCACAACAAATATACAGTGGAGAGACATCCCATCCTACTTATGTTATGTAGATTCAAGAAATAAACCTAAGATTGGGGAGAGTACTCCTAAACAACCAACCTCTACCTCCAGCTAGGGAGAGTGAGGAAGAAAGAGAGGAAATCATGCTTAAATTAAATCCACCACCCTTTCCTAATAGATTAACCCAACCAATCCAGCCTACCCCAGAAGAGACTGAACTTCTAGGAGAATTGAAAAATCTATGCGTCAAAATTCCACTTATCCAAGCTATAAAAGATGTACCTATTTACAACAAGTTTATTAAGGAGAAGTGCTTCAAACATCCAGGGAGGTGAAAAATATATGCCCCTACCATTAATGTCATTAGACATCTGTCTGAATTAATGTTGGGGCAGGTAATCTATCCAAAGTATTTGGACCCTGGAAGCCTTGTAGTAGATGTGCACATCAATGGCACCATTGCCACACACACTTTTATTTATCTTGGGGCTGCCATTAATGTGATGACCAAGGACACCATGCTCAAGCTCAACCTCCATGGTTCATTGAGAAAGACCACAACAGTCCTGCAACTAACCCCTGAGGGGATTGTGGAGGATGTGATTGTCTCTATTGACTCTTTCGAGTACCCTGCAAATTTCCTAGTTCTCCAACCGAAGTCCAAGCTTACTGGTTACCCTCTCATCCTTGAGAGGCTTTGGTTAGCCACTGTCGATGCCTACATTAGCTGCAGGGCTGAAAATATGACTATCAAAACTAGGCATATGCCTAAGCAGCTAGTCCTATTCCCTCCTGCTCAGCCATATTTAGAATTTGACTTACCTTTATGGCTGGAGGAGGAGGAAGAAGATGAACTTTATTCAGCCCAACTCTATACCTTAGAAACAACCATGGGGGGAGGACAATAGGATGAAGATGATTTGATTGAACACATACTCCAAAGTCCAACTCCCAGCACATTTTCCTTAGAAGAAGTAGTAAAGGAAACCCAAAAAAACCATCAAATTGATCTATGCTTAGCTGATTCAAACCCTACCCATGTCAAAACCATAGAATTTAGCCCTAAGAGAACTTTGAAAATCAACCCATCTCTTTTTGTACACCAAGAAGAAAAGTTGTGCAACGTGCTAAAGGAACATCTGGATGCCTTTTCTTGGAGTTACAAAGTAATGAAGGGAGTGCACCCCTCAGTGTGTACTCGCCACATTTATATCAAAGAAGGTTGCAAACTAGTCCAACAACCCCAAAGTAGAATGAATCCAGCTCTCAAGGATATAGTCAAAAAAGAACTGCAAAAGCTGCTAGATGCAGGATTCATTTACCCTATCTCAGATAGTGAGTGGGTCTCTCCTTTGGTGTTGGTTCCAAAGAAAAATGGTAAGTGGAGGATTTGTGTTGATTATAGAGAGTTAAACAAAGCCACAAAGAAGGACCATTTCCCTCTACCTTTCATTGACCAAGTGTTAGATGGCCTGGCAAGGAAAATGTTTTTCTCTTTCCTAAATGGGTTTAGCGGGTACAGTCAAATCCAGATCAACCTGGAAGACTAGGATAAAACCACCTTCACTTGTCCTTGGGGTACTTTCGCCTATAGGGTCCTTCCTTTTGACCTATGTAGTGCCCCTGCCACTTTCCAGAGAGCAGTCCTAAGCATCTTTACCGAGCTAGTCCATGATGCAGTAGAGATTTATATGGACGATTTTACACCCTATGGGTGTCATTTATAGGAGGATCTGTCCAACTTAGGTAAGGTGCTAAAAAAATGCATTGAAATGAACCTATCCCTTAGTCCCAAAAAATGTGAGTTCTTGATGACTACAAGGACTGTGCTAGGTCATTCAATATCCCAGAAAGGACTGCAAGTGGACCCAAACAAAATAGCCATCATCCAAAGGGTCTCACCCATGTAAAAGCAGAGAGATGTCAGAAGTTTTCTAGGTTTAGTTGGATACTATCAGAGGTTTAGAAAAGACTTCAGCAAATTAGCTTCTCCTTTATTCAGGCTGGTGGCCAAAGACTTTTAGTTTGTATGGTCAAAACATTTTCAAGAGGCCCTGGACACCGTGAAGGACAAGTTGACCACTGAACCTATTCTCTGAGGCCCAAATTGGTCCCTTCCTTTTCATATAAATGATGATGCTTTATACAAAGCCATAGGAGAAGCTCTAGACTAGATAGATGACAAATTTCCTTATGCCATTTACTTTATCAGTGAGAATCTGTCAAAGGCCAAACTGAACTACACAGTGACCAAAAAGGAGCTCCTGGCTATTGTGCATTCATTGAACAAATTTAGGCATTACATTACATGTTATCAAACATTTGTACATACTAACCATGTTGCAATTAAATATTTAATGAATAAACCTGATGTGAATGCCCAGATAATTAGATGGTTACTTTTATTACAACTGTTTGATCTAACTATTGTTGATAATCCTAGCAAGGAAAATGTTGTTGCAGATTTTTTGTCCAGATTAAATTTTCCTACAGGGGAGGAAGGAATGATTGATGATCAGTTACCAGATGAACACTTATTCGCCATTTGAGTTCTCTCTCCATGGTTTGCTGACATAGCAAACTATTTGGTGACTGCACAGTTCCCACCGAATTTGTCCTCCAAAGAGAAAAGTAATATTGTAAGGAAGATCACCCCATTCACTTGGATTGGGGGCAACCTCTTCAAACTAGGCCCGAATCAAATCCTGAGAAGATGTGTCAAGAAGGAGGAAGTCTTTGACATCCTTCTCACCTGTCATGATGAACCTTGTTGCAGTCACTTTGCAGCCAAGAGGACAGCATTCAAGGTGTTACAAGTTGGTTATTATTGTCCCACTCTTCATCAGGATGTGAGAAGGTATACTAGTCAGTGTGATCGGTGCCAAAGGATGGGAAAGCCTACTCCAAGGGATGAAATTCCTCTGCAACCTCAAGTGACTTTCGAGCCATTTGACAAGTGGGGCATGGATTTCATTGGACCTATTGACCCTCCTTCTAAGAAAAAGAAGTACATCATTGTGTGCACTGACTATTTGACTAAATGGGCTGAGACCAAGGCAACCAAGGTAGCAACAGAGGAGAAGGTGGTTGAGCTCTTAAGGGAAAATGTATTTTACAAGTTTGGGTACCCTAGAGAACTGGTCACTGATCAAGGCAACCATTTTACATCCAACATGATCGAAGACTTGTTAAGCCATCACAATATCAAGCATAGAACCTGCACTCCCTATCACCCACAAGCTAATGGGCAAGTGGAGGTGACCAACAAAGCACTGGAGGGCATTCTGACCAAAGTGGTTAGCAGCAACAGAAAAGATTGGGTAGATAGATTAGTTGAGGCCACCTGGACCTACAATACCACCTGGAAGACCACCACTGGATTCACACCCTATGAGTTGGTCTATGGGAAGAAGGCCCTATTGTCCATTGAATTTGAGTATAATACATTGAGGATGGTAGCTCAATTAGATCTATATCTCAATAGTGCACAAAAAGAGAGGTTGCTCCAATTAAATGGGTTAAAGGAGTTCAGAAAGCAGGCCCTCCTACACACAGAGGTGACTTAAATTCAAAGGAAGATCTGGCATGACAAGAACATCAAGGACAAGAAATTTCAAGAAGGTGATTGGGTGTTGTTATGTGATTCTAGATATAAATACTTTAATGGCAAGTTAAGGACTAGATGGTTAGGGCCTTGTGTCATAGAGAAATGTCATGATAATGGTTCATTGCAAATTAGAACCGTAGATGCAAAGGCCATTCCTTTGCTTGTAATGGGCACAGATTGAAAGTTTACAAGAGGCCATTGTCAAAGCAAGAGTTCATCGATGGTATTAGCGAAAAAGTGATGGCAGTGGAGCAAGTCTCGGCTCCTACCTCAACAAGTCATTGAGAGAAAAAAAAATAATAAGGAGACTCAAGTGAAAACCTCCATGAGGCATCTGAGTCCCACTGGTCAGTTGAAAATATCTTGAGGTGAACCAATTGTGTCAAAAAAAAATATTAATAATAAAAAGATCTCTAGGTGAAAACCTCTCTTGAGGCGCGCAGGGCAAGCAACTAGGATGAAAACCTCTTGGAGGCAGACTAGTTGTTTTCAATAAAAATAAAAAAAATAAAAAAATAAAAAAAAAAAAAATAAAAATAAAATAAAAGAGAAAAGAAAATTATGAAAATATTGTTTGCAAGTCAGTAGGAGGACGATCAGAGCAACAAAAGAGAACCAAAAGGGACCTGTCCATCTCATGTTTTTATTTCTCCATTCATTATCCTTCATCATTCCATCATTCCTGCCATTTTTTCCACTCATTTGCCTCAGTTTGCAAGGGTTCTATGTTTTCTACAGGATTCCCTAAAAACCTATAGGACGATCCTGTAGGAATTACAGTGGCTTGAGAATCCTAAAAGTAGTAACCCTAGAGCAAGGGGATGACCTACCCATATCAAAAAAAATCCCTACTTCACCATCTCATTACCATACCTCTCTCCACCATGATCACCCCTGCATTCATAAAAAAAGTCAGTTTTCAAAAAAATTACAGTTTTCAAGAAAAACACAGAGAAAAGAGGATGAAGGCAGAGAGCAAGGGGACAACACCTGAATTTTATTTTCCTCATGCAAAAATCCCTAGAACCATTCTTTTCCCATGTCATCCATCCTCTGGTTTCAGCAATAGAAAATGATTAAAAATTTGGAGGGAGAAGCAGCTACAGGACATCCTGTATGAAATCTTGTAGCAGCCTATCCCACAAAACAGAAATCACAGGTTGTAGTCAGCTTCAAGTATGGAAGATCCAAAGGTAGAAGAGGCTCCTCTAGAGCCTAGAAGCACCATCATCGTCATCATCATCAACAGCAAGTATCTGCACGTCAAATAAAATCATCAATGGACAAAGAAAGAAAGGAGAAAAGCATATGCAGCCAACACACAACACATAATTCATTTCTTCAACAAACTTCATCAAGGTATCATTACCACATGTAAGTAACTCGATTCCACTCTCTCATTAGCATAATGTGATCAAAATATGTAAAAGTTGTGAAAGAGTTGGTTTATAAGTGAAAGGTGGCTAGTTAACTTGGCCACCTTTGTTTAGTCAATGAGGAGAAAGAAGCTAGTCCTCACACACGCGACAGCAGTCAAGTCAAGGAAAAGAAGGATGATGTCAAAATTAGTTAAGTTGGAGATGCCTAAAGTGGGAGTTGATTACGAGGTGAGGAGAATGATGATGTGGTAGTGGGACCAACAGTCCAAAAATAGATATTCGTACCTCGGCTTCCATCACACCACCTCACTCAAATCACCCATATGAGGAAATAAATGTTGATCCCCATGCATAGAATCATTCACATTCTTGAGGCTCACACTAGCAAAGTTGCTCTCGGCCCTCAAGCAGTTTACATGAAATGCAAATTTCATTTTTTTCCTACGCAGGACCACATATAGGATACAGTCTAGCACCTACACAATTGGCACTGAGTAGCTTCAGAAGGGAAAAACAGAGGGTGGCTTCATCAAGCAGTGTTAAGGAGGTAGGCTCTACATTTCCCCACATTTTTCCAAGTGAAAGGAACATAAAAAATCTTCTAGTTTGTTGAAAGTGATTACAGCATAAGGGAATTGTATACACATAATTTTCATTTACATTTTCTCCTTCATTAAAATTTGCATCAGAAATATACGCTCCTCCATACATCAAAGAAAATGACAGGAGGGTTTAATAAAATGGAACCCATCAACACAGTGAGGATTCATCAGCACCCTCCTGTGCTAGAGATATTCACAAGGCACAATTGGATGGGTGTCATTGAGAAATTGAGGGGGTATGATCATGAATTAGCCAAAGATTTTTCTCTCTCCCTCATTCCACTAACTAGGACCCATGCCACTATTGTGGTGAGAGGCCTATCCATAGAGTTCACCCTTGAAATCATAGGCAGAATTACCACACTTCCCTTAGGAGTGCCTTGGAGAAAGGAGGACAAGGGAAATCGCCAAACTGCAAAGAAGAAATTATTTTTAGAAGGATAGGAGGCCATGGAAGACAAAAATGGAGTGAGAAGAGAAATCCTACCCTATCCTCAGAATTCCTATCACATGGGAAATTTTCAGAGACATGCAGACAGACGAGGATATAAAATCCCTTGAATATGACAAGAGCCCTACTGCCAGTGAAAGGGATGAAGAAGAAACTGAAAAAGGTGAAGAATACATAAAGGGGGATGAAGAGGAAATAGATCAGGAATACGAGGAAGAAAAAGAGAAGGAAAGTGGTGAAGAAAGAAAAGAAGATGCAAAGGAGGAAACTGATGAACATAGTGAGGAACTAGAGGGAGAAGAAGAGGAGAAAGACAAAGATGAGAGAGGGAATGGAAAAGAGGAGGCAGAAGACAAGGAGGAAACACCGAGGGTATCTCTAGAACCCACTGAGAAAGAGGCAACATCTACCCTCACTACACTTAGTACCCCTATCAAACAAAAAGGAAAAAGACAGAGAAAACTCCATTGTACTTTAGGACAAGAAAAATAACAACAATAAGGCAAGGAAAACCTCAAACTCCCACCAAGGTTCCTATTGTTATTGAAGACTCACCTAAACAATAGGAGAATATGGTCCCTCTTATGAAAACTCAAGGAGAAGGATCCTCAGCACTAGCCTCCCCCAAGTCTCCTATCACTTATGTGAGAAGGCCTATGACTAGATTTTCCTTATCCAAAGGAAAAGGCATCCTACAAGATACACAGAAGGACCTATAGGAAGTAGAGGCAATCCTACAATAAACTATGCTAAACCTATAGGATACTCAGAAATTAGATAAAGAAGGAAGTGTGCAATAAGAAAAAAAGAAAGAGGACCTAGAGCTAAGGGAACCTAGTCCTCAACCTAACCTTGACTCCTACTACAGGTTTATTGAAGGGGGTAGGGTCATTCCACAAAAAAATGTCATCCCATTATTCTTTGAGCTTGAGAAAGTAAGAGCGAGAACACATATGTGGATGCATATTGTCAAGTCCAAGGGAGTGGAGAACATAGGTCACATGGAGGAAAAGCTTAAAGATATGGGCAAATAACTGAGCAGCATGAGGAATAGAGAGGCAATGATGAAATCTCAGTTGGAGGCAAAAAACGCATGGTTAAAAGGACAACTACAAGAAAGAGAGGATCAATTACAATCTACCCTTAGAGGCAATATAGTGCAGGATGCTAGCTAAGTCCTATGCATTATACCTTAAGGAACAGTGGTTGCAGTTCCAAATCCAGACCCTAGCACAGAGAGGCACTATGCCCTTCTAGGATTATAGATAGTTCATTGATCTTTGTGATCAAAGCACATGGAGGATAGGGCTAAACTATCTGAGTTCTACCTACATAACCTAGCCTTGATAGATCTAAATGTATGGGACCCTAATGCAAAACTAGGGGATTTATAGTTGATGGCTTTGGCATCATGGATGAACCATGAGGAAGAAAGGGTTGTTGAAATGAAAAAAATAATGGCAAGGGAAGAAACAGAGCCTCTCATGATTAGAGTTTAGTAATCAAATCCAATGGCTATCATCAACACACATAACTTAATTGCAAACGACCCTCAACTTGCACCCATGTATCTTGCTACCCAAGGACAAGCAATTACACATTTTTGAGGATATGTTCAGGTTGTTAGGGGATGACAGCATGCAAGCTTGCCAAAGGAAATGGAATACTTTTCCCTATAGTTTGAAAATCAGAGAGTACCATTCTCCTCAAAGAATGAGAGAAGCACTGAATCGGACACCCATGTACAAGCAAACCCTCCAAAGACTCAAACTCAATTGGATTGGCTTGAGACTCAGTCCACCACTGCTCTTAGGGATGTTATAAGGAAGGAAGGAAGAGGAAGAAAGAAAGAAATGGGAGGAGATAGAAAGGAAGGCAGGATTCTATGCATAGGAAGAGGAAAATACAATAGAAGCATAGGATGTCAGGGACGCCACTAGAGCTATGAAAGACATGGATATTGCTTGAGTTGATCAGAGGATGAGAAACACTTTCAATAGGGGGGTGATGATGAGCCTCATCATTGGGTAACTATATGGACCTTAATTCACCTCCTAGCTTAGTCAAATCAACTCTTTTCACAATTTATTACATATTTTGATTGTATTTTGTTTAATGATATGAGTCAAAGTGAGATATTATGCCTAGTGGACTAATGTGAATTGAATGCAGGTTTGTGAAAGAAAATCATGGATTTTTGGCTAATTAACGGTTGGAAATTGAATGAGACAAGGAGGAGAGATTGTAGGAGGTAGATCATCCTCATTTACTCCTCCCTTATTTGAATATTCCTCCATCAATCACACTAGCTCGGAGTACAAGTAGCCAAGTCATGGAGATCAAAAAGGCAGTCGAGCAAGTCACTGTCAAAGAGCTAGTTTATCTCTAGTTTGGGAGCCGAGCCTCCCTATATTTAAGGAAGTCATTGGAGACTTCAGTTGTATAAATAAAGAGGCCTAAGGCCTCATTAGGATTCAATTTTTTTTTGTAAAAATACTAGTCATTTAAAAGTTCAAGACTTGTGGAAGACATTGCTATGTAATTTTCTGTTTTGATAATGAGAATGAGCATTTCCTTGATCCAACAATGATTTCATTGAGAGGGCTAAAGCTCTTGGGTTAGGGCCCAACCCTAGTATCAAAGGCTCCTCTTCTTGTATTTGTAAGCTTATATTGATTTCATAGATTAATGGTTGAATTGTCTTTAGAATTATTTCATTGCAAGTAGTGTAGATCTGATTAGTTTGCTTCCATTTGTGCTTTAATTTAACGGTAGTTTAGAAGATATAAAGGAACATCAAAAAGCTATCAATAGGTGGTTTTGGCCTCACTCCTTCCTTCAGGGATCATGGTTTGAGGAAAGAACTCCTATGCAGCCCCGAAAAGACAGAATTCTAGTTTCTCATGGAATTTAAGGTTTTTTGTACTTAGGCCAGCATTTGATCAGTTCGCAAGAGTAGGATTTAGTTATAATTTCTTCTATCTTCAATATTACATTATATCTCATCTCGTTCCATCTTATTCTGCAAGTTTTCCTCATGCATAAAGTAAGCAGTTAGACCATGAAATTATGTTTTCCTAGATCATTGAAATCCTTCTTGTTTACATGAATTTTGGGTAAATGTCAATGTTTGATGCGGCATAGGTGTTTCAGAAGTACATAGAGATTTCATAGTCAGCAACCTCATTCCAACTTCATCCATCCATGATCATTCTTTGATTTCACTAAAACCCTCACCAATTTCATCATTTCACAAGGAAACTTCTCCAAGCTTGTTGAGTAAATCCAACCATCTCCCAACTTTGGTTTTGAGTTATGAAGTGGTCCTAGGCACTCCCTTGCCTCATTCCATCCACCAGCCACCTTCCCTAAATCTTCCATCACCTTTAGCACCCATCCTTTTGCTCTCGGATGTATCCTATAGAAATACAGGGATCTTGTAGGTTTTCAGGATATCTTGTAGAACGCATTATGACATCCTGTAGGTTTTCCTGTAGTGACCTGTTTTTAGGCCGAATTGAGGGAAAAGCCTCTAGGAAGCTAGAAAATGTCACCTACTAGTCTCCCCAACCTTCTAACCATTTGTTGTGCTCTTGACCTACGAGAAGATACCAGAAACCAAATATCCGAAGAAATATACCGAGAACACAGAACAATAAGAAATAACAGCATGTATTTTATTATTCAGAAAGGAAAGCAATGTTCACTTGCCTCTTCAAGGGGGCAACCTCCAATAGAGCTGGGCCCAATTACAAAATAAGACACGATGCTCCTCGAGGGGAGTCTCTATCCTTTATATAGGATTCATACATGCAATACCATGGGTCAGTACCATGGTTCTTATTAATACCATCCATCTAATACCATGGCCCATTTGAAACTAACTGTGCTCCCTTCTTTACATGTGGGTCAACCACTTACAATTATTAATTTGGGCTTTATTGACTCTTTAACTAACTATAACTATGACTCGACGCTATTACATAAATAAGGGGATTAGGGTTGGACCCTAACATGCCCTCCCCCATAAAAATAGCCTTGTCCTCAAGGCTAAAGCTGCTGAAACTGTTGAAGAATAGTGGCTAGTTCCCAGGTCGCATCTTCTAGAGAGGTGTCTTTCCATTTGATGAGGAATTCCTTGATCGTGCAGTCGCTCAGGTACCTTTCTCGCGTGTCAAGAACCTATTCCGGTTGGAGCCAGATTGAACCTTCTTCATCCAATTCTAGTAGACTGGTTTGAATTCTACAATGGTTCCCCAGCACTTTCTTTAGGCATGAGGCATGGAAGATGGGATGGACTTTTGTAGTGGGTGGCAAGGCTATCTTGTACGCAACTTCTTCGATGCACTGAATTATTTGATACGGTCCGTAGAATTTTGGAGATAATTTCTTACAACCCTTGTCTTTGAGTGATGTTTGCTTATATGGTTTCAGCCTCAAGAATACTTGATCCCCTTCTTGAAATTTGTGCTCTGAACGATGTTGGTCTTCCTTTTGCTTCATGCGATTTTGAGCTTGATGGAGATTCTCTTTGAGGTGGGCCAGCATGGTTGTGTGTTTCTATAGGAGTTGATCCACTTCTTGTACCTTCGATCATCCCTGGATATAAGAAGTAGGTGAAGGAGGAAGTTGACCATAAACTGCTCCATATGGAGTCATTTTGGTGGTGGCATGATAATTAGTATTATACCACCATTCGACTAGAGGTAACCACTATACCTATAGATGTTGCTTTTCTGAAGTGAAACACCTGAGGTAGGTCTCTAGACATTTGTTGACTGCTTCAGTTTGACCATCAGTTTGGGGATGATAGGAAGTACTGAGTTATAGTTGTGTACCTTGTAGCTTGAAGAGTTCCTGCCAAAAGTTACTGGTGAAGATCGGGTCACGATCAAACACAATGGAAGTGGGCATGCCATGCAATTTGAAGATATAGTCCATGAAAGATTGAGCCACCAAAGCTGGTGTAAAAGGGTGGGGTAGGGCGCAAAAATGAGCATACTTAGAAAGTCTATCCATAACCACCATGATGATTGACTTGTTGCCTAACTTCGGAAGACCCGTAATGAAATCCATAGAAACCTCCATCCAGATTGAGGCCAGGATGGGCAATGGCTATAATGTGCCTAGGGATTTGACTGTTTCTCCTTTGTGGCACTGACACATATCACACTTAGCTACAAAATTAAGAATGTCCTCTTTCATGCCTGTCCAAAAGAATGAACATTGAGTGCGAGCATAAGTCTTCTGAAATCCGGAATGGCCTGCAGTGGGAGATGAGTGCAACTCCGCCAAAATGTGACTTTTGAGGGTGGATGTTGGTGATATCACTACTTTGTCCTTGTAGCAACTAATCTCATCCTGCCAAGAGTAGCCTGCTGTGGAATTTGGATCCCCCTGCAATTTACTAATGAGTTGGGAGAGCACAGGATGTGAAAACCATTCCTTGTGAGCCTCTTCACTCCACTCTAGAATGGGAAGAGAGATTGCTCGTAGGGTGCTTTCCTCCTCAAATTGGCGTGATAAAGCATCCGCTATGACATTTTCGCGCCCTTTCTTGTAAATTATCTCATAATCATATCCCAACATTTTGGCTAGCCATTTATTTTTTGTGGCGAGGATAGGCGTTTCTCCAAAAAATATTTAAGGCTTTCATGGTCTGTGTGGATTTGGAAACGCTACCCCAATAAGTATGGTCAACAGGTATCCACTGCATGTAAGATAGCCATCATCTCCTTCTCATAGGTATATTGCCCCAGATTTGTCCCACTTAGTTGTTGGCTAGTGAAGGCGAAGGGTCGACCTTCCTACATTAAGACGACCCCAATACCCGTACCTGAAGCATCACATTCAATCACAAAATATTTGGTGAGGTCTGGTAGTGCCAATACTGGTGTGGAAAACATGACATGTTGGAGAGCTATAAATGCCTGTTGCGCTTCATCATTCCATACGAATGAAGTTTTCTTGAGAAGGTAAGTGAGGGGTCTAGTAATGCGACCGTAATTGCGAACAAATTTGCGATAATAGCTGGTGAGACCCAAAAATCCTCTCAAGCTCTTCAAGGTCTTTGGTTGATGCCAATCCTGCATTACCTGAATATTTTTGGGGTCCACAGTGACACCTTCATGCCCCACAGTGTGGCCCAAATACTCAACTTCTTCCATGCCAAAAGAGCACTTGGAAATCTTGACAAATAATTTATGCTTCCGGAGCAGTTGCAAGAGCGGATCTACATGCTGAAGATGTTTTTCCCAGGTGAGGCTATAGATGAGGATGTCATCAAAGAAAACGAGGACAAATTTTCTGAGATATGGTTTGATCAAGTGATTCTTGAGGCTCTGAAAAGTGGATGGGGCATTACAGAGACCAAATGGCATGACCAGGAATTCATAATGGCCTTCTTGAGTTCAGAAAGTAGTCTTTGGAATGTCTACTTCTTTCACGCAAATTTGGTGATAACCTGAGCGAAGGTCGAGCTTAGTAAAGAATTGAGCCGCATTTAGTTCATCCACCAAATCATCAACAACCAGGATGGGAAATTTATCTTTGACTGTCAGCTTGTT
This sequence comes from Pinus taeda, assembly GCA_000404065.3. Classification (NCBI taxonomy): domain Eukaryota; kingdom Viridiplantae; phylum Streptophyta; class Pinopsida; order Pinales; family Pinaceae; genus Pinus; species Pinus taeda. The sequence goes on from APFE030036047.1 coordinate 53,345, forward strand.
GAGGGCCCTGAAGTTTGGACAAATATACCATTCCCCATCTTTCTTGAGCACCATGACCATAGGCAATGAATAAGGACTATTGCTAGGATGAATGACACCTGCTTCCAAGAGTTCCTTGATGATTTTTTCGATTTCATTCTTTTGGGCGAGAGGATATCTATATGGGTGCACATTTGGTGGCTATGCCCCTGGGACCAAAGTAATGCTATGATTATGTTCCCCTCTCAAGGGTGGAAGCTCTTGAGGCTTGTCAAAGACCAGAAGATGGTTGTTTAAGACCTATTGCATCTTAGGATGAATATGAAGAGAAGTGGGTTCAAAGGCCTGGATGGTATTAAATTGGGCTATAACTCCATGGTGGCCCTTTTTTAACAATTTTTCCATTCTATGCGAGCTGATGATAGAGGGAGCACCTGCCTGGAGTCCGCGGAGGGTATATGTGTGGTTACTCTGCTTAAAGCTCATATATAACTCCTGAAAATCTATTGTGATTAGGCCAAGTGTGTGGAGCCATTCAACACCCAAGACAATGTCACACCCACCCATGTTGATGGCAAACATGTGGGTCTTTAGGTGATAATCCCACATTTGAAGTTTGACATTTTCACAACGGCCTTCACATTTCATTGTCTCCCCATTAGCAATCTGGACTTGGAAATTAGAGACGGCTCTCACAAAACAATGCACTGCTTCAGCGACTCTTTGATGGATAAAGTTATGCATACTGTCACTATCTATCAAGACTGCTATAGGGCGATGCTTAATAAAACCTATGATTTTGAGAGTTTGGGGAGAAGAAATCCCTACCAAAGCATGAAGCGAGATAAATGGTTCTTCAGGTGTAGCTGGGAGCTCATTGTTCGGCTCATTGTCATCATCTTCCTCCTTTGGTCCCTCAAATCGTGGGCCTTCCTCAGATGAACTGTGATTAGTAGCATCAATTTGAAATAATTTGGGTTCCTTGCATTTATGCCTCGGGGAGTATTTCTCATCACAGTAGTAACGAAATCCTTGTTTTCTTCTTTTCACCATTTCCACTAGTGATACCTTTTTAACCTTAAGTGTTTGGGTAGAGCTCGGAGCCTGAGTGGGGTGACCCTTGGCTATGAAATTTGGACGAGTCGACTAGGCCGCTAATGTGCATTCTACTTCACGAGCTATCGTGCAAACTGCTAGCCATGAGATTGGGTGTTGTAATCGGACGTGGGCTTGTATGGCGTCTTTGAGGCCACTGAAAAAACATTCCAAGTAGAATTCATCTCCTAGACCTCCTATGTGGAAGGCTAATGCTTCAAAGGCTTTAATATATTCTTGCACTGTGCCTATCTGTCGAAGCTTAGTAAGACGACCCAAAAAGTTAGGTTCATGGTTAAAGTGATTAGAAAGGGCTTTTGAGAATATCGACCAAGTCACTGGCCTTCCATAGCAGCGTTGATGCCACTACCACCATTGCCATCTTTCTTGGTCCAAGCACAGGCTTCCCACACTTAGCTTAGTCGCATCATCTCTGATGCGATTCAATATGAAATATTGCTCCATTTGTGCTAGCCATGTGGCTGGATGAGAGCCATCAAATTTATACATGTCTAGCTTGGGTGGTCGAGGTTGGGACTGTTGGTGGTTTCCATAGAAGTGAATAGAATGGCTAAACTCGCCCTCAAGGTTTTCATTAAAATCATATGCCTCTGATTGTTCCCCCGATTTACCCTTTGTGAGTGTGTCCTGTAAGTTTTGGATCTACTTCGTTAATGCCTCCAATTTGTGTTCAAGGGTTTCTATATTCTCATTGGCCATCGCTTGAGCTCTGGTTTCTACCATGCACAGATCCGGTGCACTTTGTCGTTACTGAAAAAATATTTGGGACCACCCGAAATTTTTTACGCTTACAAGTGAATGGTACCACCTTGCTCAGTTCGTCGACCTGATTCTTATGGGCTAAGTCTCCTATAAGCGCCTCGGGAGGGTCTCAGACTCCTGCTACTGCAATATTTTTTTTTTTTACTCCGAAAGGAATTTTACTCCTCGCTTAGGAATACTGCAGTAGCGGATTCCCAGAAAAGTTAATTTTTCCCAATGTATTGCGAGAATCATGCCCAGGTATAGGAGCCACACAAATAGTCAGATCTATCATCGAAACCCTCAATTGCAAAGTATGAGTAGGAATGTGGTAGTGATCGAACCCCAGCTGTTAGATCTGAATGGTGGATCTGATAGATCTGATTGGCGAATATGATAGATCTGAATGGCAGATCTGATAGATCTGAATGTTGGACTGATTGTTGCAGCTACGACAGAACCCAACCTGCTAGATCTGATCTAGCAAAGATGATGCGTGATCTAGAGAGAGACAAGGGAACTATTGTCTCAAGGAGTGTTAGGTGCTACAGATCGCAATATACATAAGGGTCCGACAGTAGTACTCGGCCCAATATTTCAGGGCACTAACCAAGGAGGATCAACCATACCCTTAGCCGTACAACCCTACTACCCTATCGTACGTGCAAGTAATCTCCCCGAGTACTATTCTCGGTGTATTGTAGCAGCAAGTCGGCCGACGGTTTATCTATGGCGAGGTTTCAAGAGAGCCTAAGGGGCTTCCAATATACCCAGAGGGTACTCGGAAGACAATCCGTGTGCAGTTTTGTCTAATGCACTACTACTCAAAGGGGTACCCACAAGGGTTACAAGGGAGTCCAACAAGCGTGACCACCTCTTGTATTTCCTGTGTGCATGCCTCCCCAAATCCGCAAGTTTATGCGCTCAATCACAGATCCCGTGGTTTAAAGATGTCGGAACATGTCTCTAGCCAAAAACAAATCTGCTAAAAATGGGGATCCCAACGGCCTTGGAAAGTGCTCTAATACCACTTAGTATGCTCTTGACCTGCGAGAAGATACCAAAATACCAAATATGTGAAGAAATATACCCAGAACACGGAATAATAAGAAATAACAGCATGTATTTTATTATTCAGAAAGGAAAGCAATGTTCACTTGCCTCTTCGAGGGGGAAACCTCCAATAGAGTTGGGCTCAATTACAAAATAAGAAACAATGCTCCTCGAGGGGAGTCTCTATCCTTTATATAGGATTTGTACATGCAATACCATGGGTCAGTACCAGGGTTCTTATTAATACCATGTTCCATGTGCAACTAATTGTGGTCCCTTCTTTAAATGCGATTCAACCACTTACAATTATTAATATGGGCTTTATTGACTCTTTAAATAACTATAACTATGACTCGACCCTATTACATAAATAAGGGTGTTATAGGACAAATGACCTCCTCATCAGCTCAGAGGTGAAAGACAACATTGTTAGAAAAATATTATATATGACAGAGAAATGCAAGACATATAATATGCGGAAAAACACAAACACATAAAACCAGAGAGACACAGATATACGTGGTTCACCCAGTTTGGGCTACGTCCACCCCGAACAGCCAATCCTTCCTTTCTATTATCCATCAAAATGAAGAGACACAACCTACAATAGATCCACTGTAATATCCTCTATTTTCTCTCATAGTCTCACCTCTCTGTTTCTCACTCGAAGAATACACATCTATTACACATCCTCAATACAATGCCCTCATACAAAGACAGGGGTTGCCTTCTAGGGAGAAAAACCCTAAATTAAACATAAGTTCTACCATCAGGTCATCCGCCTAATGAACGACCTAGATTGACTAGAAATTACTATACTTTTACAAGGCAATTTTACATCTGTTTTTAGCTTCGGGGGCATTGCCCCTGAAACCCCCCCTGAGGGACTGTTGGCCCCCGGACCCCCCAGCCGAGGGGAATCGGCCCCCTCAAACCCCTACGGGGGGGACAAGTCCCCCCCGCACCCCCACGCATGGAGGGTGTACAAACTTCCTAAGGTATACATCCGGCTGAAACAAAGACCTCTAAATAATCATGCTCCACACCCAACAAGCATGACTAAAGCAAAGACCACAATTGTAGGCCTTGAATCCACACTAACGCTAGTTTTGCACTGCTAACCTACTTTATAAAGCTTGTTACCAAGCATAGAGGAGCATTAGTCACCCTGCTAACTCAAGTTGTTAGACCAGGGGGGGCGTTAGTGAAATTAAGAGATGTTCAGTGGGTCAAGACAATGAATCTGCTCACAAATATCTAGATATTTATCCCTAAATTTGCTCAAGAAAAGTAGGGAAAGTCCCAAAAATTGAATTATTTGGGGAAATTCCAATCTAAGAATGAAGGGAAATGGGAAAAAGCTTGAAAACATGGCAGGTTCATGGCTTTTTCCCTATTGAACTCTAGGAGGAGCTTGGCAGCCCTAAGGCGATTGCTACATAAGAAGTGAGAGGGCCATTGTGAAAGGGGTCAGACTATTTGAAAGGATAGCCCATTAAGCTGTTGTGAACTGTCATACACTTGAAGAAGTGAGCTGAAAGAGAGAGAGAGAGAGAGAGGAAGAAGGGGCAAGGAAAGGCTGATACAACGGATGGTTGTAATCACTCTTCCATTATAAATACAGAACTGCAGTTGTGTTCCCTACTCCATAGTTTCAGTAACATTGTTCATTGAGTTGTTCATTTCGATACTTGTCGAGTTGAGTAGTTTAAGTTGTATACAAGTATATGTTCATTGTGCATTCTTATATTAGTTTTCTAGATTGTATCCTATGATTTTGTTTGCCTTTCCTTTGTGTAGGAATTGTCTTGGAGCATTGGAGGAGTTCTTCTTGGCTGCATTGAGATCTCCAAACAAATCTAGAAGGAGATTTGAGGTAAACACTCTTTCCATACTTGGTTAACTGATATTTGATAGATGAACATGTGTATAACTTGGTAGCTTCTGCAGATAATATTACAGTTTGTCAAAGGTCCCGGGAAGGCCTTTGAGGGTAGTTTTCATTCTCCATACACCATGCATTTTACCCCATAGCAGAATTGGTGACTCCGCTGGGGACTACACATCTAGTTCCCAGTTTTCCTGGACTCCTCTCAGTTCTTCTCTTTCTTCTAAGAGCTCCCTACTTCTTCAAATCCTTTTCTGATCCACCAACTATCTTGTTACATCCTACTAGTTTGCATTCACCTCATAAACTAATCCTAAAGGCCCTCTGTTTGAGAAATTTCCCTCACTAACGCAGGTTACGAGGCTAAACAGTTAGTGGACCAACTAACTCTCGGTTTACATTGAAACAGAGCGTTAGTCTCCCATTTCCATGATTTCCAGTAGTGTCTGTGGACCAAAAGGGGGGGGGGAATTTTCTCATGGGCTGAAGTAAGATCTACAACTATATTATGTTAGCAAATTTGGTGTCCTGAAAATTTATTTTTAGAAGAAAGTGTTATTTTTTCTCTCTTAAAATACATTTTTTTTAGAGAAAGACTGATAAATTGTATTCATCCTTCTATCGAAATAGTTCTAAGCTGCTTCATTTTGGTTTTTAGTAATTGTTAGGAAATATTGGAAAAATAATCTTTTGGTTATGCAAGTGTTGAATGGCTTTAGATGCACAGACGAATCTATGAATATGTGAAAAGATGAATATGTAGGATAAGATTTGTTTGCATAGAAATTGAAAAAAAAAAATCAGAGCATTGTTCTGCATGATTTATTGAGTCAAGAGTCTCACCATATTCATACATCAACACCCCTACCGAAGACAAATAATCAAGTACACTTAAAATTTACATTAAAATCAATCAGTTACTCTTTTGAGAAAACCAACATTAGCTAGGCTAGGATCTTGGGATAAGCATGTGAGTGAACTGCCCAAGGTTGAAAACCAAAACTAGTGTCGTTAACGAGTGAAAAATCCTTCTTCACTCATATTACCAGGACCACTCCACTAACAACGGAGTGAAATACGAGACAACATCGGACTGTAATTGAAGGTAGCCTACCTTCACTTACAAATCGTTTGGGAATTCTGTGTACTAGGGGTCCCTTCAGGGACTCAGGTTTCCTGCCCACATAGCATGTTGTCTATGACTATGTCCCCCCTAGTAATGTCTATGATTTGAGGTATCTCTAGTGGCCAAAACATCTAGGTACTTACGCAAGGTGACTGGGATGGGCTATCCTGGTACCTAACACGGATGGATCTACTCTGTCTTTAGTTTTTGGGAGGGTGCTCGTCTTCATGAGAGTACTTGGCCCCTTAATCTGAGGTTCGGTCGAAGCTCTAGAGTAACCGTAACCATAAATTTGGCCATCCTTCTCTGTTATTCATTGAGATACTAGGTTTCAGCTCTAGTGATTGGTGCTTATCAGACGAGGTACTTTCCCTCTATTTGGTGGTTGATATATTTAGTGTATTTTTTATTTTTAGGTACCTAAATGCTATCATTTTTTAGACTTTAAAGAATATCACATTAAAATTTATTTGATAAAACTTAACGGTCACCGTGGCTACATCCGGCCCTCTTCATCACTCCAGACGATTGTTAGGACTTCCTCCACTCATTGTGGAAGATCTGTCGAGTTCCACTGACTTGGATTCCTCATCTTCGAGGAATCAGTCTCCTAAATCTCACACGGGATCTGTGTGGACGACTGACGATTCAAGTTTTCCGGAGGATTTCTTCACGGAAGGATTTCTTCCTCACTTTAATACTTCACTCACAAATCCGTCGGACCCTATCATGGTTCCCGTGGTAGCAATACTTCCTTCTTCAGTAGGTGGAACTTTCCCATCTATCTAGTTGACAACTCACATGTTGTGGAATTTTAGAGACACTATTGGTCCTCTACCACTTCCCCAGTCGATAGTTATCACAACACTGGTAATGTGGAATCCCGCTATCCCGGTTGTCCCAGGTACGACAACTCACATAACACCCTATATAAGTGGAACCCAGCAGATGCCAGGTTCCACTCCTATGGTGCCACACTGCATACCTTCAATGAGTGCCACATATAGTGCTCCATATAACACTCAATGCGACACTATGGGCGTGATTCCCGTTTACCAAAAACACGGTTGGCGGCTAATGTACAATTCCAACCCCCAGATTCAGATATTTGGGGGGGTTCCCAATATGCACATGCCAGTAGGGAATGTCACAGTTCCCCCTCCGTTCTCAGGCATGCATGGATAGTCGCTAATTGACATGAGTGTTCCCTCTGTCATCAAAGCCAAATGGTTAGTTCTATGTTAGTTGGGAATCCACAAGGGTTCCCAACCAATCCATAGGGGCACCCTACTCATAGACTCAAATGAGTCAAGGGGGCACCGCTTATACTGGGGCAATTTCATACCCTAGTATCAAAATCCTCATGGAAATCCACTCTAAAACACCATACCACAAACCAACTGCTACACCACACAACCCATGTACACTATGGGGAACCAAATGATGGGAGGAGCACAGAGCTCCTCAGGTCATCCGTCATCACCATGGTCCGAGTCGGGGGCACCTAACTCTCTGCCTTTTTTGGCAACGTTGGATATTCCGACTTATACAAGCTAACAAACGACCCCATCTACCACAACTTAGAATGGTCGCCGATCCCGCATAAAATACCAATAGACATCCCAAAGTTCGATGGAAAACAAGGGGAGGATCCTGGCACCCATATCACCACCTATCATCTCTGGTGTGTTTCTAACTCTATGGTGGATGATAGTGTCTGGTTACGTATTTTTCCCCGCACCCTCACTGGCAATGCCATGAAATGGTATATTGAGTTACCACGCGCATCAGTAAATACCTTTGATGCTTTAGTGATGAAGTTCCTAAAGCACTTCCAGTTACCAATCCGCTATGAGACTGGGATAGAGCTCCTCACTTCATTTCGTCAAGATACTGCCACCCACATCTCTGATCATATTCACGAATGGAGACGTAGGCAGAGGTTAGTTAAAGCTCCCATCCCAGACTTTCTCTTAACAGACTGGTTTTGTAGGTCCTTACTCAAGCAAATCGCTAGAGATGTCACTTTAGGTGGTGTGGTCACAGAAGACCAATCCATACGTCGTACCCAGCACTTAGATTTGATATATTCACAGTCTGGCACTCTTTACAACATAATCCCCAATGCTCTTGGTAACCCCAATGCTTCTACCACTCAGCACCCTAGAGTGCACGCCGACGGGATTGTCGGCGCAACCTCTGGGACCGCTGTAAAACAACTCAGTGGTTCCATTGCCAAGATGGCAGTGGATCCCTCTACCAATATGGCTACTCTTCCTGCCACTGCGATAAAATCTATGCAGTCTACACAAAATCCCAGTGGTAAGAAAAAGAAGAATAAGAAAAAGACCGCTCCTTCTAAGGAGCAGTCAACAAAGCAGACCAACCCAAAACAGAAGGCTGATGCACCTACTGTTGATGAAAAGGATACACCTCCCAGATTTCCTTGCAAACTCTGTACTAAATACCACGCAACCTGGCGTTGTCCACAGCTTCAGGAATGCATAGATTACCTTACCAAAAGGGATACTGGTAAGACCCCTGCTGTCCTTAGGAATCCTTTTCCCACTCAGCAGAAGCAAAATATTATTGCAAACCAACAGCAACCCACGCCAAGGGGCAACGATGGTTCACAACATCCTTCAGCTGGTGAAGGGTCTTCTACCATTTTCACATTTGAAATGGTAGAACTCGCCACAAGAGCCAAATCTTATGGAGCTCTTGTCACTCCTGCAACAGAACCATCCTCAGGTCAAAATCCATTGTCGCCCACTGATTTTCATATCGAAAGGTTGGTTGAGGAATTTGTAATTAGACCCCCAAAAGGGGCACTTCGATGCACAATGCACAATACATCTACACGTGCTTCCCAACACTACAACATCGTAGAGGATTTGGCGCAAGCGTCGTCGGCTATGTCGGCACTCAAAGTATTATAAACATGCCCCACCCAATGGAAAGCTTTACTTTCGGCTATCAGAGGTATTGACCCTACGGATTCCATGCTTGCTATTTTCAACATGGACAAGTGTAAACCTCCCCTTTCCCACAAACTTGCATTTCAAGTGCATATCACTTCGAAAGGTAAAGGTATACATAGAACTGTCATCGATGAAGGTGCTTCAACCTGCATCATGTCGGCTTCATGTTGGCTCGCCCTGGGTTCCCCAACCCTATCCCCGCCGTCGAACTCCCTTAAACCTTTCGACGGCCACACCTTTATCCCAAAAGGATACCTAGCCATTTTTCCCATCACTTTGGCTGAGAAAACCATAATGGTAGACGTAGAAGTCATAAACAGAAAACTCGACTATAATCTCTTGCTGGGTCGCAGTTGGACATATGCCATGACGGCCGTCGTATCTACTGTCTTTCACATCATCCAATTTATATTGGATGGAAAGGTTATTACATTAGATCAGTTGTCTTTCTGCACCCCTGATTATTCACCATTACCAAGTGGATTTTGTTTGGTCAATTTAGTGTGTCCTAAATTGCTACATTAATTATCAATCTGGGAGTCGTAAACTGATGAAGTGTGGCGCACTATATGTGCAAGACAACCTCTTTCTTACTTTTTTTTATTTTTCTATTTTTATTTTGTTTTGGGGGTTTTTATCTTCGTTTATCTCCTAATGTAAGTGGAAATCCTATTCCTAAGTCTCTAGAAGAAAAGTATGGATATAGGTTTTAGGCAATTATGTTCTCTATAATGGTTTCCAGAACTTAACACTTCAGAAGGTCTTAGAACATACTAGTGATGAAAGTAATACTTGAACAAGAATGAAAATGTGTTGCTATTTAAAACAAATAATGAACTACTGATCATGAAACCATTATCTCTGCTGCTGTCTAAATACAGAAAAATGAATTAAACTACTGCACTCAAACAAATCAAAAATTGCAATCTAATGAAATTAAAATCAATTCACATCATTCATAGTTCAATACCTCATCAGGTAGTCTAAGCTATGGCTTTCGGAGATACCATCAATGATATGAGCAAGTTGATATCTAATTGAAGGAAAGTAAAATTAAAATCAAATCACATCATTCATAGTCTGATTCCTCACCAGGTAGTCTAAGCTATGGCTTTCAGAGATAATCGTCAATGATATGAGCAATATGATATCTAATTGCAGGAAAGTAAAACTAAAATCAAATCACATCATTCATAGTTCGATACCTCGCCAGGTAGTCTAAGATATGGCTTTCGGAGATAATCTTCAATGATATGAGCAATCTGATATCTAATTGCAGGAAAGTAAAACTAAAATCAAATCACATCATTCATAGTTTGATACCTCACCAGGTAGTCTAAGCTATGGCTTTCGGAGATAATCTTCAATGATATGAGCAATCTGATATCTAAACTAACTACCAAAGCAAGTAAATAAGACTGGAATCAAAACAGAACTGGAATTAAAAAAAAAAAACTAAGAAAAGCAAAGTCAGCAGAGAGGTTAATCCCATGTCACTAGTTATTGCGAAAATTGCATGAAAAATGCCCGAGCCTACTCTATCCTGAAGCACACACACACTGATCAACGTTAACAGCAATATACAAAGCTTGTAACAACATGTACAGGAATGAAATGTGTATACCATAACATATGAAATATATACACAGGTGGATAACTATGGAACATGTGCAATGGAAACAATACATAAAACTTTACAGCAACAAGGAAAACGAAACCTCAGCGTCCAGGGGCCCTCTGCACGGCCTCGGTCAACAGGCTATCAGTCCAAAATTATGCTCACACAGTCATATAGAAATAGAGTCTTCTTTATATTTCAAAACAGAGGAAGGATCCTCTTGTACCACAGTGGGACTAGTATCACGGCACAATAACTTTTACAGCAAAATTACATTAACAAAAGACTAACTCTATGCGTTTGGAAATGCATTATTTATAACAAAAACTTGATAACTGTTTTCCTATGAAACTACGTCAACAGAAGACACGTAAAAGACAACGTCCATGGATTCAACATAATGGTTGCTGATATTATTAAATCTATCAACGGTGGCTGTTGGATTCGCATCGTGGGGCAGTCGACAGCTGTCGACATGTCCCCAGGGATCTAGGAACAACCACGAATCCTTCACGTGTTTGAAAACAGAGTCTTGTTGTCGTAGGACTCCTTTTTTTGACCACCGCTTGACCACCTTTGACCACGACTTTCCTTGATGAATCCGACTAAACCAATAGGACCTTATCCATGTCTAGGTCATTTCTAACTTTCCCATGTGGCTTGTTTTGCATGATGACACCTGCAACCTAGAGTTTAACAAAAACAGTTGCAGAAAGTTGAATCAGCTGCGGAAAGTGACTAGATTCTGCAGCGAATGAGAAAAATCTAGTTTAAACAGCAAACACAAAAACATAGTTAGAAAACCATTTCAATGCTCTTTTAGAATCAATATGCAATGATTTTGATAGCTTAGGAGGTCCAGGTGAGTGTAAAAAGTCTAGGAAAGTGTGTAGGAGAGATGCAAATTCAGGGCTCAACAGCTTTGTACCCATAGTAGGAGGTGGAACTGACAGTTACATTAGTTTAGGTATCGGTCTACTAAAGGCTTCTTCCCTCATGGGTTGTTTCCCTCTTCAACCACTGAAGGTTTCACAGATGGTCAATATGCTTTCATATATTCCTCATGAACAAACCGATCCATGGATCCTACTAGCTCCTTTAGATATTGACACATACGGAGAACAAATGCCACTGTCATCAGCTAAATTGGCCTACGAAGCCATTCAAATTGCATCTGAATCTCCAGTCACTTTGGTTTCGGCTAATGGTACCACTGGCCCTCCCACAACCACTCCTTCTTTCGATCCACTCAATCAAATCCTACTTAAGGACGAAGCTATTAGAGAGATCACAAGGTTAGAAGAGCGACCTTGGGCGGATTCGCACCATCATGTTTTGATATCTGATTCGGACATGATGCCTCTTCAAATCCTGTCACCTGATGCACATGAAATCATTTCCTGACCGTATACGATTATCCAACTTTTGGACTCGGAAGGAAACAGGGGCAATATTTCACAAACATTGCTCCCCAATATTTTTGTCATGACAGGCATCGTGGAAAACATACAGAGTGGAGCCAATCACAATCCTGAGGAAATTGTAAGCTTCACCTACCAGTTTAGGGACTTCCGCGATGTTTTTCTTTGGTCTTATGAGGAAATGTATGGCATAGACCCTTCTAATGTCAAGCATGAGATCAAGAAAGATCAAGCATTCTTTTTATAGTATTTTTCTTTCTCGTTAATCCGAAAAACCTCGAGTCTCCTTCTTTGGGCTCGTTAAACTACTATAATGAAGAATAGAATAGAGAACTTTTTGAGATATTTTATTGCTCTTTAAAAAATATAAACATCTCCAAGTTTTTATCATTGAGCTCATTAAAACTATGCAACGATAGTCAGAGCAATTTTTGTGATATTTTATTGCTCTTTACAAAATATAAACATCTCTAAGTTTTCATCATTACGCTCATTAAATACATGCAACGATGCTCTGAGCAACTCTTTTTTGATCTTTTTCCAACTCATAAACTGAAAAAGACCAAAGGAGCATTCTTTTTAGGCGCTTTTTTCTCGCTCTTTAAACTGAAAAAATCCCGAGCTATGTTTTGCTGCTCGTTAAACTTGCTAAAGATGACTCGAGCTATGTCTTATCATTAAACTTGGTAAATATGACCCGAGCTATGTCTTGTTGCTTGTTAAAGTTGCTAAAGATGACCCGAGCATTCTTTTAGGTACTTTTCTCGCTCGTTAAACTAAAAAACCCTGAGTTTTTGTTAGTGGGCTCGTTAAAAATAGACGGCAGCAGTAGGAGCACTTTCTTTTTTGGGATAGTTTCTCGTTCTTAAATCGAAAAATCCCCGAGTTTTTCCCCTCCTTCGAGCTCGTAAAACTATGAAGAAGGGATGAGCTGTTCTTTTCCCTCTTTTTCTCGCTCATTAAACTGAAAAAGATACCCTGAGTTTTCTTCATCTAACTCATTAAAAATTTTGATTAAGGTATTGAGTTTGTCGTCGCGTGACTCATTAAAAATTCACGATGAAACACGAGTTTAGTCCGTTGCCTTGTACTTGTAACAAAATGAGGTTGACATCTATTGGAAAAAGGTTTCTCTTTATCCGAGTTCAATAGATTAAAAGATGGAAAAGTAACTGATCCGGGTATACTAGTAACCTTTTGTCGCACCCGGTTAACAACTATGACAAAGAGACCACCATGGAGTCTCACTTTATGATCTTTTCAGACTCTCTAAACATGAAAATACCACTGAGTTGTCTAGTCTGGACTCTTTAAATTACACAGACAATCTATAGAGTCGTTCTTTTTACGATACTTTTCAGACTCTTAAAACATGAAAAAATCGACGACTTTGCCTGTCTGGACTCATTAAACTAATCAGATAGGGGAAAGAGTCGTTAATTTTTGTGATCCTTTTTAGACTCTTTAAACATGAAAAGATCGATGAGTTTAACCATCTGGACTCATTAAATTAATCAGATGGGGAAAGTGGACAATACAACTGTATTCCATATTAGAAAGCGTGGTTTGGCAGCAATCGTTCCCTTGAACATGGCACTCCCTCAGATAAACCTTCATTTTGATGGCCTCCCAATATGAACCCTAGCAACCCATGAGTTTTAGCTTATATACCCTGATGTAATTGCATCTCTATATCCTAACACTCTGTAGTGTTCATGAGTCTAGTGTTGTCTGGTTAAAACCGTTTTCGTGCCTTCTATTATTCAAGGGTTCCCATTTGTTTCCTCTATCAACCAATCATACATATCCTTTCATCATGCCCTCCATTGTTTAGAACCAAATGCTCAAAATATTCCTAAAAAAAAAAATCACTCTTTTCCGGTTTCGTGTCGACTGATGTAGGAAACGTCATTGCCTACCTTTCAACAAGTTTCTTCCTATCGACTTCAACACTCTATCTAGGAAGATAACCTAGAAACACATTCAGTGCCTTGGTACTTCCAGACATAAGTGGCATGTTACCTTGTGTTTGATTAGGGGTTTTCATTATTGGCTCCTGGTTAAGCGATTCTACGGGTGTTCGACGACAAAGAAATCTTTCACACTCACTAGTTTGTACTATGCATCTTGGAGACCATCACCATTATCGGTGGCCTTCCTCGCATCTGTTAACAGTCTCCATTATTGATTGGTAATCAGATGATTTTGTGCATGTTCGACGTCAACACATCTTATCACATGTACCGATCTATGTTGTTCGGTGAAGCGGAAATCAAGACCTTGGGTAGAGGCTTGCATCATTCAGCCTTGTTTCCTCTCCCAAGCTACAGATATTGTTCTTTGGAGACAGTTATTTCAAGATGATCTATTATGACACTAGATCCTCTTTGTGCTTATCGGTGGCCAGCATTGTTATATCTCAGAAGAGAAAATTACTTTGACATAGCTACTGAGCATGGGAATGCCCAACTTAGGACATGATTTTAGCAGTTTGTATATATGTATGTTGTTGTATCAGGTTTTCCCTTGCCGCTCGAAGCTTCTCTCCCACTAAAAATTTTGACAAAAAATTACAGTTTTAGTAAAGTATTTTGGCCATCGTCTCTGCCTCTAATATCACACTTTACGGGGCATCCGTTATAGGACAAAATGACGTCCTCATCAACTCAGAGGTGAAAGATAGCATGAATGAAACAAATACCACAATTGCGGGCCTTGAATCCACACTAATGTTGATTTTGCATTGCTAACCTTCTTTATAAAGCTTCTTACCAAGCATAGAGGAGCATTAGTCACCTTGCTAACTCAAGTTGTTAGACTAGGGGGAGCATTAGTGAAACTAAGAGATGTTTAGTGGGTCAAGCCAAAGAATCTACTCACAAATATCTAGATATTTATCCCTAAATGTGCTCAAGAAAAGCAAGGAAATTCTCAAAAATCGAATTATTTGGGGAAATTCCAATCTGAGAATGAAGGCAAATGGGAAAAAGCTTGAAAACAGGGCAGCTTCATGGTTTTTTCCCTAATGAACTCTAGGAGGAGCTTGGCAGCCCTAACTTGATTGCTACATAAGCAATGAGAGGGCCATTGTGAAAGGGGTCGGAGCATTTGAAAGGATAGCCAATTAAGATGTTGTGAACTGTCATACACTTGAAGAAGCGAGCTGAAAGAGAGAGAGAGAGAGAGAGGAAGAAGGGGTAAGGGAAGGCTGATACAATGGATGGTTGTAATCACTCTTCCATTATAAATACAGAACTGCAGTTGTGTTCCCTACTCCATAGTTTCGGTAACATTGTTCATTGAGTTTTTCATTTCGATACTTGCCGAGTTGAGTAGTTTAAGTTGTATACAAGTATATGTTCATTGTGCATTCTCATATTAGTTTTCTAGATTGAATGTTGTGATTTTGTTTGCCTTTCGTTTGTGCAGGAATTGTCTTGGAACCAGCTTTGGAGGAGTTCTTCTTGGCTGCATTGGGATCTCCAAACAAATCTAGAAGGAGATTTGAGGTAAACACTCTTTCCATACTTGGTTAACTGATATTTGATAGATGAACATGTGTATAACTTGGTAGCTTCTGCAGATAATCTTACAATCTGTCAAAGGTCTCAGCAAGGCCTTTGAGGGTAGTTTTCATTCTCCATACACTGTGCATTTTACCCCATAGCAAAGGGGGTTAGGGTTGGACCCTAACACCATTCACTAGTATCCCTAAGCCACTTGCCACCTCACGAAAAGAGATTAGATAGCACACTTTCGCATAAAAAAAGGACAAAAAGAAAAACAAATTTGTTTTAGTCATTTATATGCATAGTAGTAGAATGTTTGATGTTTTGAATTTGTATGCTTAGGACAATAGGATTGCCTACATGTTAACTTAGCATTCCTTTGAAGCATAGCCTCTTGGCAGTTAGTTAGAAAATGGTGTGTTTTCATAATTTGATTTCAGTCTTTTTCCTTACTGCAGTAAAAAAACTTTCTCTTAGAGTAGATTTCTCTTTCCCTCATTAGTAATCAAGCTTCTTCTAAATCCATAGAAGTCTGGATTGAAAAACCCTAGTGGTCTATCACCAGCTCAACAACGACAAAGAGCAAACCCATCACTTTTACTTGTGTATACAACACTGTCACCTCCAAGTTTGTATGAACCCCGAGTTGATAAAGTAAAGTTGGTAGCCCCAAGAGTTGCAGCACTCTTGCTGTGATACTAGTGCTCATCAATATGCTAAAGATTAATCTAATGAAACAACATACTTAAAGGGAAAATATTTATGTGTGCATGTGTATGAGATTGGTGTCATTATTTTTCTTATGTTGTTACCTTTTATGTACATGTTAAAATTGCAACAATGCTTTTATTGAGTTTATCTACTAAAGTAATTAATTTATAGAAAGGAATTTAGTAGAAAATAATTAGCGAGAAGTCGGGGTAAGAAATTAACATGGTATCAAAATTGTCTCTCTAAGGGGGCAATTTATGAAGTACTTCACATATGCATAGAAGCCAAAAATCATACAAGAGTTGTAGGGTTAGTGTAGGACCAACCTTTTTAGGAAATAATAATACTAAGAAGGTAGGAAGAAATGAGGTGATGGTTATATAGTAGAAGGCAAGCATAAAAGGAATCATACGTGGCCATATGTAGTACAACAACATAGGTGACAATAGATGCAAAAAATTGTAGTTTCAATGTCATACACGAGATATGATGTTGTACAAAACACAACCAAAAGTAAGAAATCACACAGAAGATGACGTAGCACATGGGTATAGAAAATAGTCACCAAATTCGTCCATATAGTTACATGTGATTGTATGGTATTGTGTCTAACAAGTGATAGGGAATCGTTCTAGCTCGAATTAGGAGGAACGTTGGAATCCAATGATGTGCTATTTGTATCAAGACTAAATAATAACTTTCTCTCAATCTTAGTGATCAAGGGTAAAGGATATGAGGTAATGTTCAGAAGTATGAAAGTGATCATTCATCCAAAGGATATTAGCCCAAACATAGTAGTGTCCATTCGGGTTAGAGAGGGAAACTTATATAGGTTGAAGGGAAAACTTGTTTAGGCTTTGGTACATGACAATGAAAACCTGTGCAGGTTGTGGTAGAAGAAAATGGGACACTTTGCATCATAGGGCATTGCTAATATTGATAGAGAGTGTCCCTAGTGTCCCAATGTTTAGTGTTGAGCAGTATGGTGTTTATAGAGGGTGTGTACTTGGTAAGAATGTTAAGAATGCTTTTTCTTCTAGTGAGATTATGTCTGAGGGGATTTTGGATCTAAGTCACTTAGATGTGTGTGGATTGATGTCAATGGAATCAATGCAAGGAGCATTATACTACGTCAATATTATTGATAAATATTCCAAGAAAACTTGGATCTTCTTCATGAAGACCAAGGATGGGGTCTTCAGTGGATTTTAGGATTTCAAGACTTAGGCCGAGAACCAGACAAGCATGAAAAACCAAGTTATTGAGGTCAAAAAATGGGGAAGAGTACACCTCCAATGACTTCAAGGATTTCTTCAAGGAGGTAGGGATCAAGAGGGATATGACAAATTTGTGCAACCCTCAATAGATTGGGCTTGTCAAGAGAAAGAATTGATCCATAATTTATTTTGCCAAGGAACTAATACGTGACCAATATCCATCTATGTTTTTGGGGAAAAGGCATGCAACACTATAGTATATGTGTAAAACATGAGTCCTCAGAGGATATTGGGGGAAAACACTGTTAAGGAGGAATTCATAGGAGTGGAGCAATAGATAGGACATTTAAGTATCATTGGTTTCCTAGAATACATCCATGTGTTTGTGGAGAAGAGAACAAAGATGGAGCCTTACATGATCTTCATATCAACACAGAGGATGACAGTTTCGAGTAGAGATGTTAATTTAGGGGGGAACTTGGCATCTAGGAAGTCTCATGAGTTGCCACCAGTAGTCACAGAGGATTAAGAGCATGAGACTCCTAAGGGAGAACAACATGTATAGACTTCCACATTAGGGATTCAACCTTTAGGTTGGGAGGAGATAATAACTACTTCTAGTTCCTTCTGACAACCTAGGTGGTTTGAGCAGACATTAAGAGATGCTAAGAAGCATGTGGAGGCTCCTAGGAGCACATTTCAGGAGAGAATGCCTCTTAAGAGGTTTTTGAACTACCTAAGATTAATGACTAACATCATTGAGGAGGCAACAAATAAAGAGCTTTGGAGGAAATCCATGTTGAAGGATGATGCATGGGACATTTTAGCCAAGGTCAAAGGGGAAGCTAATTACATACGGTTCTTCTAGAAGTATCTTCCTCACTAAGAGGGAGTGTTGATAATAGTAGCACTGGACAAGTACTTCCACACAATTCTAAGTGTCTTGACAAGTGGAAGTCACCCAAAAGGAATTATAACATTAACAATTATTTTAATTAATAGAAATATTAAAGCAAATGACTTTTACAAGAAAAAGTGAGTTAATCTAATGAAATGCAAAATGTTATTTGCATTAGTGAAATAAATGAATCTCAATTGTTCATGTCAAATGACATTGAGATCTAATCTCAATCGTCAATCACTTTGGAGACTAGGGTTGTGAATTTGGCCAATACCTCAAACTTATAAAAAGAAGTCTAAGCTAAGGGAAAAGACATGACTATAGGGAACAAGACAATAAGACAGTGAGATCTCAATGATTGGGTGGAGAAGGATATTCATCCAAGTGTGTAGAGTCTAAGGAGGAAGAGCAAGGGATAGCAAGGGAGAATGATCCAACAACAAACAATGTTGAAGGAGAAGTTTTACAAAGGGTTTGATCAGTTAGAATAACTCTAGGTTTTGCTATTTATACGTTTCCTCGGAGGGCCATTTTCCTAAGAAGGAAGCCCTTATATAATGAAGATTAATTTAACGAAATAATATATTTAAAAGGCATACATAAATTTGTGCATACATGTATGAGATTAGTGTCATTATTTCACTTTTGTTGTAAAATATTTTTCTTATGTGTTAATATTCAACAATGATTTATTCAATAAATTTAAAATAATAATTAATTAAAAACAATTATTAAAATAATTAACTAATAATTAATGTTTAGAAATTAACTAAACTGCTTTATATCAATATATATATATATATATTATTTTAATATGATATTATGATATTCTAACTCAATGTCTTGGTAGTTTGTATTAATGGTAATATTATATTTAAGAACAATATTCAAAATAATATATATATGAATTATATATATTAGATGGACCCCTGAACACCAACTATATAAAAATTATAAACTAGCAGTAATTGGTCTCAATGTCGAGTCACAATTAATGATAATGGGTTCTAAATAATTCTTAATTTTTATTTTAATAGAGTTTTATGAAATTTATAAATACAAAAAATTGTTTAAGGTAAGTATACCCATTTAGATGGTTTAAATTATAATGTGATTGATTATAAGTGATTATAAGTGAAATTTTATTTTATTTTGTTTTATATTATTAGTAATTTAGATGCTGTAAATTATAATGTGATTGATTAAAAGTGGATTATAAGGGAAAATGGAATTTTGTTTTGCTTTTTTGAATTGAAATTTTATTTGGTTTTTATTTTATTTTATTTTTATTATGTATAGTTTTTTAAATTTAGTAGTGTATATTGCTAACATGTTTAATTTTATGGGATCTTTATGAATTTTCACATTTTTTAGACCTTGAGTATTATTTATGACTTTTACATGAGACCATAATTATCCTAATAACAACCTCATTGTTATGGTTCGTCATATCCTAGGTAAGATCTTTGCCACAACCCTATATACTCTCTTCTCTATATGCACAAAGGCAAAGAAGATGACAACCAAAGGAGAAACAAGATATGGGGTACATTGTTATGGTTGGCTATATCCTAGGTAAGATCTTTGCCACAACTTTAGATATTCACATCTCCATATGCATAAAGACAGAGTATGACAGCCAAAGGATGAATAAGATTTGGGGAGAACCATTGTATTAATAATCATATATTTACTTTGGTTAAGGCCAATGAGTGTAAAGTACATTGTTTCTTTTTGGAATTTTGCAGGTCATTTGATACAATTTCATGGCACTTGTTCATGAATAGGGTTAAGGCTTTGGGTCTTCCACTCTTGGTAGTATTAATTGTTATGACACTTTAGAAAGCCATTGTTGGCATAGTTTAAATGAGGACTAATAAATAGAGGAGGTCTAGATCAATGTAGGAGTAAAACAAGAATGCCCATTTTCTCCTACACTTTTTAGAATTTCCAATGATAAAATAGAGGAATCATAACATAGTCAATGCTCACCTTAGATAGTTTCATTCTCGTCAAAGTATCCATCAATATTTTCTTATTTGTAAATGACATTATCCCCATGTTGCACCTAGTGAGGGGGCTCTAGAGACAACTTAAAATCCTAACTTCCTTTTGTGACACTCACTCATCAATGTTAGGTTAATCTAGGAAAACAAAATTCATGGCCTTTAAGATCCCTAAAAGGAAGTCAAGAGATGTGAATCTTACATACAAAGGTAAGAGGCTTGTAGTAGTTTTTCTTGTATGTATATTGGGGGTTGTCTTCTCTAGACCAAACTTTAGCTTGACTCTAGTAGTAAATACTTGACTTAGTAAGGGATATGTGGCTCTAAAAACTCTTGAAAAACAGTGTTTTTAGTGTCAATTTAAGAACATTCAATCAAGGCTTCGAGTCATTCAACCATTCGTCACACCTACCCTCCTATATGGGTATAAGATTTGGGGGATGAGGAGGGCATACATTTAGGGGAGAGAGTGCTTATCATGACGATTATCCAAACAACTTCATGAAAAGAGATCAATGATTCATGATATGATTATTGTAGAATGGCACAACCCCAATGATTACCTCAATGATACTTCATGTAATCATGATGATACATAGACTCAATGGGATGGGAAACTCACAAAGAGGTCTTCTAATATATACGTGTATTTCTATCAAATCCTCTATGAAGCATGAATACCATAGGATCGATTCAAGGTGATATGCAAGATTCTCTTCCTTGCTTCACCTCGTTTTTTAATGGATGTTCCTTATCTCTCTAAGAGAAAAATAAACAAAGGCATTCATTTAAGACTTGTAGAATGTACATTGGGTCCACATTTA
>APFE030036068.1:0-18061 GCA_000404065.3 Pinus taeda
GTAAGGTGGTAAATATTGAAGTAGAGATAGTTGATGTGAATAAATATTCAGTCTCCTTTTAGGTAGGAATTGGATTTATGAGATGGATGCTATTGTATCCTCGTTATTTTGCACCCTTTGTTTCCCTCATGAATGGAGAATTGTAAACGTTGATCAGATGGATTATTCTTCGAGTGACTCCCATGCATCTTCTGAATCTACTATTTCATTAGTGGATAATCCTAAGCTGCCTATAGGGAACTTAAGAGTAGGAATTTACTCTTCCTTAATGGGTACCTCTGATTTTCCTGCTCCTATAGCTAGAATTAATGTTATTTCATCCTCCAAGGCACCTTCTCAAAGAGATTTCTTTAGAACTCATTATTTTTCAGATCCTTGGCCCTTACCCTCATCTACCACCACATCATATGAGGGGAAAGTAGGCGGAATGGCATGTCCTATGTCTGTAGCATAAATTTCTTATCTATCTATTGTTAACACTGCAGACTCCGATCCTACTCCTTTTTCACCAGAGGACCTGGATGGCGATGTGGCTCTGGCCTGGACTTTAGATTCCACTTCTTCCTAGGATTGCTTAGATACTGCCTTTCGATATGAAGAATAAATTCTAGAAGAGATGATGGGAGTGGAAAGACCATGGAATGATTTACATCATCATTTTTATTTCCTCCCTCATTTGCAAGAAGTTGAATCAATTTTGTCAAATTCTTCTTCGACTAGTGATGTTCATGTAGTTTTGAAACCTTTGGCTCCAACACAGTTTTCTGTCAAAGGTAGCATGTCTTTTATTTCAAAAATTGTTCCAGTGAACATCTCTAGGAATCCCATCATCATTGAAAATGTCTTCGTTAGAGCTGATCATTCCCTTGAAAAAATTCAAACTTATATCGATCTCTTTAAAGAGTTTCGAGATGTGTCTGCTTGGTCTTATGAGGAAATGCCTGGGGAAGATCTATCTATAGTCCAATACGAGATCAATAAATATGAAAATGAAAAACATATTCCTCAGAAACTTCAACAGGTAAACCTTAGAAAAGAAGTATCTATCAAAGCTGAAGTTGAGAAGTTTCTTAAGGCGGGTTTCATATACCCTATTCCCTTAACTGAGTGGGTCTCTAATCCAATGGCCATAGACAAAAAACAAGGAACGATTCATGTATTCATTGAATTTAGGGACCTAAATAAGGCTTGTCCTACGGAAACTCACCCACACCCTTTACTAATCAAATTATTGATGAATGTGCAGGTAATGAATTTTTCTAGCTTATGGATGAATTTTCTGGTTATAATCAAATTACTATCAGTCCAGAATATTAGCATAAGACAACTTTTATTTCTCCTTGGGGTACATTTGTGTATAAAGATATGCCTTTTGGCCTAAAAAATTATGGAGCTAATTTTTAGTGGGCCATGTCATATGCTTTTCACGATATCAAGCACATTATCAAAGGTTATTTAGATGATTTAGCTACTTGTTCTCGAAAGAGAATAGATCATCCTAAACATCTTTGATTTATTTTTGAATGATGTCACTTTTATAAAATTTGATTGAATCCGAATAAATGTGTTTTCTCCATCACATCCGGTCAATTGTTGGGATTCATCATGTTGGCTGAGGGGATTCATGTAGATCCCATTAAGGTTGAGGTAATACTTCAGTTGACTCCCTCATCCCTTATACGTCAACTTCAGAGTATCCAAGGAAAATAAAATTTCTTGAGTAGATTTATAGCCAATTATGCTGAGATCACGAAAGCATTTATGAGATTTCTTAAGATAGGGGTCCCATTTCTATGGGATGATTTCATGCAACACTCTTTCGATGCTTTGAAAAAAGCATTAACGTCTACTCCTTTGTTGAGTCCACTTAATTATAGCAAAGACTTCCTTTTGTATCTCGCAGTAGTAGAATCAACTATTGGTATGGTTCTGGTTCACGAAGATGATGCCTTATGTGAGCACATAATTTACAATTTGAGCCGAGGCTTAGTAGGTCTTGAACTAAATTATTCTCCCATTGAGAAACTAGCTTTGGTAGTTGTCCATGTTGTCCAGTGGCTTAGATTTTATATTGTACTTAAAAAAAAATCCGTCTTAGCAGTTGTCAATCCATTTCAGTTTCTTCTCAATAGGTGATTGATTGGGGGAAAATATAATATATGGATTTTCATTTTACAAGAATTCAACCTCGAATTCATGTCGGATAAGTCTGAAAAATATTTAGTATTTGTAGAGTTGTTCTTAGAGTTACCTTGTGAGGAAGAAATCGTTTATGAGGAAAATTTTCCTTATGAACATTTTTTTCTTATTTCCTCGCAAGATCCTTGGTATGGCGATATTATTATATATCTCCAGACTTCAAAGTTTCCACTCTCTTTTTCCACGGATGAATGTAGAAATTTGTGTCACCTCGCTAAAAGTTATATTATTATAAGTGACACATTATCTCATCGTGGGGTTGATCCAATCCTTGGACATTGTTTAACCTTAGAAGAATCTGAGTCTATGCTTAATGGTTTCCAGAATGGATCTTATGGTGGTCATCTATCTGGCCTTACAACAACCCAAAAAAATATGCGTGCAATATACTTTTGGCCTTCAATCCTTAAAGATTGTATTGAAGTGGTCAAGAGATGCCATCCCTGTCAGGTTTATACTCATAAAATGTGCACACATCTATCGCCACTTTTTCCTGTGATCACCATCGATCCTTTCACGAAGTGGGGTATTGATTTTACTACTTGTAATCTTCCTTCGGCAAGAAATTACAAGTATATCATATTAGTCGTAGACTACTTTAATAAGTGGGTTGAGTCTATGCCTAATTTCAGGAATGATGGTTAAACAACAACCTTGTTTCTCTTTAATCAAGTTATTTCCCAGTTCCTTATTCCTAAAGAGATTGTCACTAACCATGGTAGTCATTTCCAAAATCAAATGATGTCTGAATTGACTCTCAAGTTGGGTTTTTTGTAGGAACATTCATCTCTATAATATCCTTCGGCCAATGGGCATGTTGATGACGTGAAAAAATCCCTCAAAATAATCCTACAAAGGATGATTAACAAAGCTAGATCTAATTAGCACATCATGTTCTATCTGGCACTTTGGGCATACCGAATGTCAGTTAAGACTTCCATTGGTTTTACTCTTTTTCAACTATTTTATGGGTTGGAATTGATTTTTATTGTGGAATGTGCAATTCATTCCCTTAAACTGGTTAAACTTCTTCCCGATACTTCTAGTCTCAAAGAATGCATCGTTCATTTGGAACACCTCGATGAGAAATGTCGAGATGCCACCACAACCAACGAAGCTCATAAGAGGAGGGTAAAAACTCAATACGATAAAGTTGTTTGCCCTAGAATTTTTTTTGAAGGCCACCTTATCCTGGTCTATGATCAAGACAAAGATGCCTTGGGGGAAGGCAAGTTTAAATCTATGTGGTACGGTCCCTTCATTGTCAAAAAAGCTTTGAAAAATGGAGCTTATAAATTGATTGATTTTGAAGGAAACAAGATAGCAGAGCCTAGAAATGTGTTCTACCTTAAGAAGTAATTTTCTTAGGCTTTGGCCTAGAATTTGCTTGATTGTATATATTATATTGTTGTACATATCTATCTATCGGTTTTAGTGATGTTGATATTTTTGATCTGCTTTGGCAGGTATTGATGGACGATTTGATATATCTAGGGTTTGTCAATGGTTCTAGTAGACACACCTGGAACCTTACTTCCATAGCTTGGGTGATCTATTATCCATCTAACCAGTTGTTGGTTTCGGGAGGAGTATGTATCGGTCCCGTTTCAAATACTATAGCCGAATATATCGTTGTTATTAATTTACTATCTGAGTCAATATCTCTTGATATTGATTCATTAGTAGTTTATTTGGATTCATAATTGGTGCTATCTCAACTAAATAACATCTATCACGTAAGAGACCCACATTTATATCACCAATTTCTAAGAGTGTGTTTATTACAAAGATCATTCATTTATATCACATTTTTTCATATTCCACGATCAGAAAATTCATTAGCAGATTATATATAAATAACTCATCACATTAAAACATCAAAAGAAATGGAAGTATCATCTATATATCTATGATTATCATGATAAATCGTCTGTATATAGATAGAGTTTTGCATCCAAAATAATATACAAAATCGAGATAAAATGTCTTACAAAATTAGGGCTTATGCCCATCATTGTGTCTAATAAAAAAATATATGATCATTTATCTAGTGATCTTGCTTAGGATGATCGGAAAGAAAGAAAATGATGGCATTGACCACACACCAAAATAGTCGTACCCAATCCCATGGTACTCCCACCACACATCATTGCATCTCCTCTGGTAGGTCCTCTATAGCCACCATGGGTAGTTAGTTAGTTAACCTCACCAAGCTTCTCTGGACTACATGGAGGGTCATCTAAGTCTCTGTTGCTACCCCTTCAACATTTCTTACGCGACGCTTATGTCGAGGAAGACCATCAGGTATCACTGGTCCAACATCTATGTCATGATCAATAATTTTGTAAGTTTTTTGTCTCATCAAAAATATTTTTTAGTTCATTTATACTTAAAATCCAAAAAAATATTAAACTTCAAAAAATAAAAATCATTTATACCTATGGCACCCCATGCTACATCTAGTGACAACACTAGATTCATATCTCCTCTGAAATCCATTCTGGCATAAGGCTAGTCTTTGATTGCAATGACCTGTTGTTCCAACCAAAATAAAATCTCATCATCAAGTGTAGTCCTAGGGACCTCACTGCCCCCTAGTCGTTTCATTAATTCATCCCACCTACCCATCTGTGGATCTCTTAGACTGCTGATGGTGGATAATACCTTGGGACAAATCCCAGGTACTCTCTCAAAGAAAAAGGAAAACAAGATGGTTCCATATCCAAAGTTCTTTGTCTGACCCTTCTGGAGAGAAGTAAGTTGTTTTTTCATATTGGCTAGCAGAGTTTTGCACCATCAAAGACTGTAATGAGACAATCCACTACAAGACTCATTGAAACATGTGAAGCTTGATGTAGAGAAGCATAACAATTTACTGTGGCTATGGTAAAATGTAGGATTCTCAGTGATAACCTCTCTACATGCTTGATTGGAATCTGGCTTCCAATATTTTCGATGTTTCTAGGACATATGCGGGTGTAGTCTTCTACACTCAGACGACCTCTTGTCCTTCTAGTTGAGTAGACTCTCTCCCCCTCTAGGAAATACGTGTAATGAAATAGATACCCTCTATTTCAATCCTCAAGGGCATCTGATCTGTTAGTTCCAGTCTTCGCAACCTGTCACTAGGGATCAACATGAGCTCTTACTATGTCTAGCTTTGTTAGATGTTTTGCACATGATGTTTAGCAAAAAACATGTCACAAGTGTGTCCATTAGAAGAAGCTCAGAAAAATATTTCCAACGGTATATCACACTCCTGTAACCGTCTCCCGGATTAGAAGATATGATTGAAATGAATGAGTGATTCTTGGTTATGCATGTTTTCAGGTCAATTGCTGCACATAATGACAAGTTTAGTACAAAATCAGTTTCTGAAATAATGGTAAGGAATTTTTCAAAATTGAAAGAGGTTCTTTTCATCACATACCAAATAACAAAACACTCCTTCAGTTTATGCACAGGTGCTACTATGTGGGAGATATACAGTGATATTTGGAGCCTACATTAAAACAAAGAAATTTTTTCATATTTTTTAATGTTTTAGTCATTTCAGTGCGGTGCCATTTTACAACAGATGGAAAAAATTTTTGTAAAACCCAAGGAGTTTTATGTTAATAACGAGCCATATAACAAAAACATCTTTCATTTTATTCACACGTGTCATGGATTGGGATATGTGACTAGATCTTTACAGCTCATTTTCACAGATTTAAATTTTTAACGATTTTCTATTTTAGAGATGATTTTGTGGCACAGACTGCAAGAAATTGGAAACGAATTTCCAAAATTTGAGAGAATTTTTCTCCAACATGACCTTATCTACAAAAACCTCTTTCAGGTTTGTAATAGGTGCTATGGTGTAGGAGATACGAGTTCATCTTCATCACCTATTTTCAGAAATTCGGCCCAAGTTTAATGTAACTGATTCTATTTTGAAGAAAATGGTTGAGCTCAACTCCCTTAGTACAAGGATGAGAAAATGTATATATTTTATGAATTTCATATTTTAGGGGTTGGAATTTGGCAGAAGGTTGGACTTTTGTGAAATTTTTAAGCAGCATTGTACATTCATCTATGTAGTTTGGCAAAGGAATAGACAAGGGTTTGCAGCACTTTGTGGGATTCTCGTGGAAACTTGATTTGGTATTGTTTTCCTTTCTATAATTACAAGTTTACATGTGTTTATGTATGCCATCATCTCTCTCTATTCATATTAACTAAATAAAACAAGGATAAAGGTAGAATTCATTCATATTGCAGTGCTCTACCTAGGGTTTGTTTAGTTATTTATGTTTTCAGTTGTTTGAAGAGGATTCCTGAGACTTCCATGCCCTCTTCAACTCTTCACCAATCTAAAATCTCTCCATCTCACTCAATTTGAATTACTAAATTATTTGCCTATCTTGCCCCACAGAAAACTCTGCAAGACTGTGTCCAATCCCTAGACCCAAATCTGTCTTTCACTTTTGAGCCAACAAATCATCATCAAATTCAATCAAAATTCTCTGAGTACATACCTAGCCTGAAATTAGTCTTTACATCAGTCATCTCAAGCTTTAGTGATATATATTACTGAGATTGACAAGGAGAGAGCCCTCTCCTAACCTAGTAGGGCTAGATACTAGGTTAAGTGTGGTTTGATGTTACCCTAGATCTTGCCTTTCTTAGCCTGAGGTAGATTTAGGCCCTAACATAGTGGCAACTCAACTGGGGAACAAAATATTGTTTGTTTGTTATTGTTG
The DNA here is from genome assembly GCA_000404065.3 of Pinus taeda. Taxonomy (NCBI): domain Eukaryota; kingdom Viridiplantae; phylum Streptophyta; class Pinopsida; order Pinales; family Pinaceae; genus Pinus; species Pinus taeda. Next base: position 6,945 of record APFE030036068.1, read on the forward strand.
TTTGATTTATAAACTACAGGCAGAGCCTGAAGTTAGCCAGGTAGCCTTCGAACTCCTCTTACTCTGCAAGTGCATAAGTAGATGAATGTTGCTTCAGTCAATCTCCGGTCTAGTTTATGAACTGAACATCTGACTTGCAAATTGCCCCAGTACATTAAACTGGGGAAGAGGTGATAGATATTCTTCAAGAACGATCATTCAAGTTGCATTTCTGATTGTTGATGGTGGATAGTAGTCAAACACATATGAAGGCTGAAACATTCACCTGGTGACTCCAAATCAATCCAGAGATTCCAGTGCTCATTGATCTATTCATGCACTAAAACAAAATGATAGGGTATGTGGAAAACCTTGTGTTTTGTGAAGTTTTAAAAGAAGTTAGAGATCAATTAGTGGTTATTGAAATTGATGAAGTATTTTTCATTACCATGCTTCAATTTTTGAGATCTACGAAGTTTCCTCCTAAAGCTAAAATTGGTTTCTTTGAGTTAGTTGTTGAAAATTTTGAGAAGGATATTCAGTATTTAAATGATCAAATCCAATCATATGAATTCAAAAATCCCAAAAAGTTCTTAGAAACTCTCCCTCCTTCAAAACAAGAAACAATGGAGTTGCCCGTGGAAGTTTACATTGTCAGTTTGCAGCTGGAGGTCAGTATTGAGGAGTTGGGACAGCAAACAAAGTCTGGTTTTCTTTATCCTATTGCAACGTACATGGAAACTTTTTTTAGTTTGAATGATAGATCAAATTCTTTTTTGCATAACCAGACTCGTTATGTGCATGTATGGTTGTCAACATTTACATTTGTGTCCTGGTTGACGCACTTTCAAGAAACATCCTTGTCACAGTTACTTGATTGGTTGATATGGCATAACAACATTACTTTATCTATCAATTTTTTAGCAAAGTGGGTTAGATTTGTACATAAATAAGCTGCTCGAGGCAACATTTCAGTTTTCGGTATTTGTTTATGTACATGTTGCAGTATGTATATGCTTTTGGATTGGTATGAGTTGTTTTTGGTTTGCAGTTGTTTGAATCCATGCCCAATGGATGAGGAACTTGGTCTACAGTGTTCTTGAAACCTTCAAGGAGCTGCCATCCCCAATGGAGCCGATGTTAGTTCCAGTCTTCACGGCCTGTCACTAGGGATCAACATGAGCTCTTACTATGTCTGGTTTTGTTAGATGTTTTTCACATGATGTTCAGCACAAAACATGTCACAAGTGTGTCCATCCGAAGAAGCTTGGAAAGATATTTCCAACGGTATATCACACTCCCGTAACCAGCTCCCATATTAGAAGATATGATCGAAATGAATGAGTGATTCTTGGTTGTGCATGTTTTGAGGTCAGTTGCTACACACAATGACAAGTTTAGTACAAAATCATTTTCTGAAATAATGGTAACGAATTTCTGAAAAGTGAAAGATTTTTTTTCATCACATACCAAATAACAAAACCCTCCTTCATTTTATGCACAGGTGCTACTATGTGGGAGATATATATTGATATTTGGAGCCTACATTAAAACAAAGCAAATTTTTCATATTTTTTTACTGTTTTAGTCATTTTAGTGTGGTGCCATTTTACAACAGATGGAAAGTAATTTTGCAAAACCCAAGGAAATTTTTGTTAATCATGAGCCATATAACAAAAACCTCTTTCATTTTATTCACAGGTGTCACGGATTGGGATATGTGACTAGATCTTTACAACTCATTTTCACAGATTTAAATTTTTAATGATTTTCTATTTTAGAGGTGATTTTGTGGCACAGATTTCGAACAACTAGAAACGAATTTCCAAAATTTGAGAGATGTTTTTCTCCAACATTATCTTATATACAAAAACCTCTTTCATTTTTGTAACAGGTGCTATGGTGTAGGAGATACGAGTTCATCTTCAACACCTATTTTCATAAATTCAACCCAAGTTTAATGTAACTAATTTTATTTTGAAGAAAATGGTTGAGCTCAATTCCCTTAGTACAAGGATGAGAAAATGTATATATTTTATGAATTTCATAGTGTAGGGGTTGGAATTTGGCAGAAGGTTGGAATTTTGTGAAATTTTTGAGCAGCATTGTACATTCATCTCTGTAGTTTGGCAAAGGAATAGACCAGGGTTTGCACCACTTTGTGGGATTCTTGTGGCAACTTGATTTGGTATTGTTTTTCCTTTTGTAATTACATGTTTACATGTGTTTATGTATGTCATCATCTCTCTCTGTTTATCTTAACTAAATGAAACAAGGATAAAGGTAGAGTTCATTGATATTGCAGTGCTCTACCTAAGGTTTGTTTAGTTATTTATGTTTTCAGCTGTTTGAAGAGGATCCCTGAGACTTTCATGCCCTCTTCAACTCCTCACCAGTCTAAAATATCTCCATCTCACTCAATTTGAAGTACTAAATCATTTGCCTACCTTTCCCCATAGAAACCTTTGTAAGATTGTTTCCAATCCGCAGACCCAAATCTGTCTTTCACTTTTGAGCCAACAAATCATCATCAAATTCAATCAAAATTCTCTGAGCACATACCTAGCCTAGAATTAGTCTTTACATCAGTCATCTCAAGCTTTAGTGATATATTTTACTAAGATTGACAAGGAGAGAGCCCTCTCCCGACTTGGTAGGGCTAGCTACCAAGTTAAGTGTGGTTTGATGTTACCCTAGATCTTGCCTTTCTCAGCCTGAGGTAGATTTAGGCCCTAACATGATCAATCACAAAAGCATCTTCTTTTGCACTCCAGTAGTGGATTAACATCTCAAGAAATCTAGTATTTGCCTTCATATTCAAAATTTTGAAGAATTTTAACAATCTAATCCTCGTAAGTAATATAATGCAATTTGATCCTCCATTACTTGATTATCAATTTCACTATGCTCTCTTTCACACCAAGTAATTCACATCCCGCAAAAAAATGATGTTTTGAATCATTAAAACTGTGTTTTTCAATTTTGAATTCGTGCACACTCGGGTTCGTTATTAACACAGTCACGTATAGGGCTTTCCTATACTTGGATCACATGTATCCAACCCGCATGTACACAAAGCGAAATTTTAAAAATAATTTCCCACTGTCAAATTTGAGACAAAACATCTAAATGGCATTAAAAAGTCTTGTCAAAAGATCAATTATAAGGTTACCTAGAAGATTAGAAGAAGTTTGAATGGTTTAATTTGATGAAGGAAGATTTCTTGGCTTTTTCTCCATAGCTCCTTCACCCAATTGCTCAAAACACAAATGAGAAATTGTGAGCCAAAAAGTCCTTATATAGGTTAACAAATGAAAATTACTTTTTCTAAAGTTTATGTTTCTTTTTGAGGACTTTTTGACCTTTTGGCTTGGACTATGGGGATGGGTTGTTCTTACAGGATACTTTGGATATTTTTTGAAAAATTGCTTCAGTTCCATGATTGTAGACCCATCATCGTGGGTATCATTTTTTTACTGGCATATAGGTTAGGGAAAATCACTTCCCGCTGCATTTTGCATTCTATCCTCCATACTGCGATATTTTTTCCATAGGGTTGACCCCATCATGTCTTGATTCTAAAACCATTTTCACTTGCTAACTTATAAAATCATGATATGATGGTAGAGCCAACCTTTACATGGGAATCTTAGTTATATACTCACTAGCATATGTTTCCCATGCTGCTATATTGTGTAGGCTCAGGAGTCCTCTTTAGTCCCGCCATGACTTGTGCGTTAAAGACTCATTATCTTTCTTCTTCGCTATTTTTATAGCTTTATGCCCTAGAGGCTCCTTTTTTGTTGAATTTTATTACTTCATTGAATGTTGACCATTTTTACCTTTTGGCCTTGAGTCGACTTCACTTGGACTCACATTTAAGCCACCTTTTGACCATGTCTTCTATAAAATCAACATTGAAATCACTTACCCTCTATGACTTGACACTCCTTTTTACCCATGGAAAGAACATTCCTTTGATTGTCATTGACCAGTTTCATCACCTTGCATTGAGCCTAGGAATGTTCTCCTCCAAGGACCTAGCACATCTGTATTTGGAAACTCGTTCTTTCCAATGTACTATAGCATTCTTTTATTCTTTTTCAGGGTTCATGAATATGAAAAAGACAAAAAAAATTATATATAGCCCAAAAGGAGCAGGAACAAGACATTATTTCCATAAATGATGGTAGCTAGAGTCAGTTGTGTCTCCCTTGAACAAAGCACTCAAAAAATAAGTATTTCCTCCATTGGGATGGGCTTTAGTTTGACTTAGGAGAGCCTTAACCTTTTTATTGAGTCAGTAATCCTCTGATTGGTTATCTCTTTCAATCATATGAAGAGTTTTCTTATGCCTCCTGCATGAAAAACTTATACAAAGTTATCATATGCTCCCATGTAGTCACATTTGAGTCATGCTTTTGTTCAAGGGAAGTAAACCTGAGTCGGCCTTTCTGTGGTGTCTCTTGACTTATTTTTTAGTCGACCATTCCTGGTTGTTAGAGTCATGTTCTTTTTCACATCAACTATTTGGTCCTTTGCTCATGCTGGTTCGAGAGGGTCTCCATTGAATTCTTCCTGGCGGGTCTTACTCTTATCGATTATGACAAATTTCTCTGAGATCGGATCTAGAGCCACACCCTGGCCCTATTTTCATTATTGATAGGTCACCTTGTGCTCAACATCTATTAGTATCATGGGTCTTTGACTTAGTGTTTTCCCTTGTGTTCGACATCATGTTTCATTATCACACAATGGGATTGATATAGTACCTTGGTTTCCATTTGACCTTATTGATGGATTCCTCACCTCTATGTTAGCTTTCATTATTGGTTGGTTCAGAGAGTTTCTATCGTGATCTAGCTATATCTTTTATACACTGGAAATGTGCTTCAATTGGATTACTACATCTTTATGCATCTGATTCCTTCCACATTATCGGCTTGCAAGTTACATTCACGCTAGATTGATGAAGGATTCCTTAATGCCTTCCTTCTAGTGGATATCTTGCCATCGACTTCAACTCATTGCTCTGGGAAAAAGATCTAGAGTCCATTTGGTAGTACTTTAGGGTTTGCAGTCATCAGTGTCAGACATATTTGCTATCGAAATTGGGAAACATCAATTTCTCTTTATTGATAGATTCTTCCAAGTGTTAAACTACAACTCATTTATTCTTACTTGTTATATTGCACTGGGTACCTTGACTCTCATCATCATTATCGGTGAGTAGTCTTGCATTTGTTAATGATATACATCAATGACCGGTAATCAAATGATTTCTCACATGGTTGACTTCAGATCATTTATTCCCATTATGTAGAAATGTACCATGGCAGTTGGTGATGACCTTAGGTTTGCATCAACATTTCTTGGTTCACTTATAAGTTTCTCCTATTTCTACTAGTTGACTCCATCCAATTTATATGTTGCAGTTCCTTACAGCGAAATCCTATATGTTGGCACCCGAGTTGCGTGCAGTACCATTTGTTCCACCACTTTGACTTGGTACTTTTTTTATTAGCTTTATGACTTCAGTGATAAGATTTCTATGTTAGCATCATTGATCAGTTATTTTTATTTCATATTGAGACATGTACTTATATGGATATGATCGGATGATCCACTATGTATTTTCAGTTCCTTTATAATTGTATGCATATTGGATCCGCTTTTGTACTTGACATGCAAACATGCTTTATTATTTTTGAGCATGGTTATGCCCGCCTCAGACAATAGTTTCTTTCTAATCTCTTTCACTGGCTTGGTAGGCTAAATTCTGGTGAATTCCTCTCTAGTCTCAGCATGATTCCTTCTATACATAATACATTTTGGCCATCATGTACCCCTTCTAACCTTATATATTAGGGGGCATCTGTTATAACATCATTTACAACTCTTGGTAGATTTGATGCTCTAGTTATGGCATAGGGAAACCCTTCCTTTCCAGAATTGGTCCAAATTCTAAAAATAGTGTTTTACTTCCCATACGCTACTTTTCCCTATGTTAAAAGCATGTACACATGGATAAATATATACCCAACCCATATATATGTGTTAAAACACCTAAAAATAAAGAACCTCCTTAAATTTGGGTGGAGTTTATGGTTTTACCTGTTACTCACCTACTATAGCCTGTGACCCAACTATTTCCCAACTAAAACAACTAATTTGGAGAAGTATAAATAAAACTCCATAGGAAGGCCTGAGGGGAGAAGAGATGATACATTGATATTATAGTTGATTGATCCCTGATCAAGTCTGAATAAATTCATGTGCCTCCTGCAGTCCCAAGTTATAGGAAAACTTTGTTACCTCTTTTGAGATGTCCTTCATCCCTCTTATGACATCCTTGCGTGTATCGATGGAAGAAGATTGTTGAGGCCAAGACAGGATGGATCCAGAGGACGGTTCTACTTGAAGCTGGAGGTAGACTCAGGTTGTAGTTTTACACCTTTCATTTAGATTACATCAATAAAGAAATGTTGTTATGTTCTTGATATTTATCATGTTTATGCATTGATCCATGTTGTGATTTGCTTATAAATATTATATTAATGCTCAACTTCTTATTTGCGTATATTATCTAACACATTTATCATGAACATGCTTTCTATTATTGCTATTGTATATGCTTCGCTTGGATAAGTTACAAGTTTTAAAGGCATTAGAAGAAGCAAAGGGTTTGGACCTTACGGGATCAACCATGAATGTAGGACCTCTGGGTAATACCACCTCTTCCCACTTTAGTAGTTTAAGCATTTATATTGTTTGTCTACACATTTCTTTCTGTTGTATGCCCTCCGCTCTATTGGGGTTTTCAACTAAAGACCCTAGGGTGTTTCCACCCATAACAATAGGAGAGAAAGGCTCTACATATGAGTGTGGAGAGGCCTAGGTAGAGTATGCAGCTGAGTTTGCGGACCCCTGCAACTGAGTGCACAACGAAGTTTTGAGTTTGTATTTTGAACTCGAAATCAATAAAGAAGCTATTGATGGAGAAATCATGCGTATTTTTGTTTACTTCTATTTATGACTTATGTTGTTGATGAATAATATGTTTGTTGAGTTGAGGCTTCTGTGATCCATATCAAGATTGAGAATTTTTTTTTGCATAAATCACATGATAGAATGATTGTCAACGCGTTTCGAACCAACAAGTTTGGTTCATCGTTAGGACAAGTTGAAGAACCAGATCATGGCTGCATATTAAATAGGGAGAGCAAAACATCCAACTGCTAGGTTTGACTAAAAATGACTATATTAGGACAGACATCATAAACAACTAAGAATGACCAAGAATGGTTAGATTTGTGTATTCAACATGTTTAATTAAATAATATTATTATGTTAAAATATTATTTTAATATTTATCCTGAGTTATTTAGGTGAAAATATAATCATTTTTAATAATAATATTAGGGAATATTATATTAAAATGATAGAAATAATATATCTAAGGATACTCATTGTTAGTAATCGAAGGGATATAATAATAATTAAAAATAAATATTATACTATTATTATAATAATGTCATTGTATTCAACTTATTTGTTAATATTTTAGCCTTTATGTCTTTGTAACTCCTGGTCTAGTCCACTACTCCCCATATAAGTCAGCAACTGATTACCTGGGTTCTGTCTGCCATCCCTACACTCTCTGTACCTGCACTCTCTATCTGACATTCATCTGACATGGTATCATATGTTTGAACGATGTATGTTTCATAGGTTTTAACGCTGGACGTTTCTAGTTAAAATAGTTGCTGAGAAATGAGCCCCGGTCTCCATACCTCGACGTTGTCCCACCTCTTGTAATTCACATTACCTCTGTCGAATGTTGCAATATGCGGCCCCTCCTCCATACGGATTAATACCTCTCCACCAGGACTTCGAGCCTCGGCCTCTCGGCCCTCTCCTAACTACGCATTGACTGTTCTAATATTCTTTCATATACTTTAACCCTGGTTGTTTCCTCTGCTCTTTGTCACTGTGTGTTTGGTGCGTTGAAAATTCTCATACATTGTATGTGAAAGTTTTGCACTGCACTCGGAGTGAGTCCGTGCATGCTTTGAGAAAATGCAGAACTTCGTTGAATAGTTAAATTTTGCAGTTTGCTATATTGGATTCCAGAACACCATGCTATGACAGCCAGTGTTGAGTTCTAGAGCGTTTATTTTTTGTGTTGAAGGGGTCGCATTTCTATTGCGTTGGGGCATTGTATTGCAGCTTGTTGTAATATTTGAACGCTGCTCTGTTGATAATATCTGAACGTTGACTGTTGAAATAATTAAACGCTAGCCTGTTGGTATATCCTTTCAAATAGTTGAAAGCATACATTTGAACGATGACAACATTTGTAGTAGAATAATTGGTGGAGGCAGAACGCCATGATGTGTTGAGCCCTTTTAGAAGAGGTCGTATATTGAGTATACATTGAATGTTTTTATTGGTCTCTGTGTACATTTTGAAAGTCATCTGGTATTTTGAAAGTCATTTTCTCTCTGTGTATTGAAGTTGTGATGGCAGTGATAGAATGGGTACATGAAAACCTTACCTTAGAAGTTTTAGTGGATGATAATACCCTTTGAGAATGCCCTTTTGAGTACATTTTCACTCTATATTGGCAGAAGTATTTTTTTTCTATCAGCAAAAGTTTTTTTTACAGAATGCATTCAATCATATCCATGGTAGGAATAGTTCTCACTAGCAAGGAGAACTACCCTGAATGGTCCCAGATGATAAAACACACCCTCATCTTCAATGAATTGTGGAAAGGAGTGTGTGTCGGAGAAGGAGACAATGACCCAGTACAACCTAACTCAGACAAAGAGCTCGTCATTTGGGAAAACAAGAACAGCAAAGATTATGCATTAATCGCAACATCTGTAAATGAAGAGGTGATTCTCCATATTTCGTCATATTCAACTGCCTATGAAACTTTACAAAAGCTGAAAGAACACTATGACTCACATTTTGCACTTGAAGTCGTTCAACTCATGATTAAACTCTTCACCCTTGAACTGCAAAATAATGATCCTCTTGCTGTTGCATCTGAAGTAAAGTCTATAATGCATGATATAAAATCCACTAAGGTTGAATTGGATATTCCTCTTATTGCTTTTCTCAAGGCACTTTATCCTACTTACTCCAATTGTCTTGAGTCATTGCAAGCAAATGGAAATCTCAAAGATATAACCTTTGAATCTCTTGTGAAAAAGTTTGCTGAAAGAGAGAAAGCTTTTGGAAAGAAGACAACCCCTGAATCTTCTGAAGAGAATGTGTACCTTGCTCATAAAGAAAATCATCCTGCTCAAGATTCTACAAGAGAAAGAGGTGGACAAAGAGGAAGAGGAAGATATTTCAGAGGCAGGGGGGGTAGACATTCTCAAGGAGAAAAGGCAGATTTACACTGTATTCACTGCAAAAAAAATGGATCACATGATGCCTCTACATGCAAGCTACCAGGGGACAAAATTGAGTAGAAAAGAAACCAACAGAAAGGTAAAACTGATGATACAGACAAAGGTAAAGCACCTGAATCCAATCACTATGTTGAGGCACAATGTAACATTGGAGTAAATGAATATTTGTTTAATGCTTCACTTGCTTCATGGAAAAATGATTGGTTACATGATTCAGGAGCAACCTGCCACATGTCTCATAGAAAATATTTTTTTGAAGATTTCACTGACAATGTTGATGGAGCAGTATACTTTGTAGATCAATCAAAAATCAAGCCATCAGGGCTTGGCAGAATCAGGCTTAAACTGCCTGGTCTTCCAGACTTTCTTCTGGATCATGTTCTATATCTCCCACAGCTCAAGAGAAACTTGTTGTCCTTGATCCACATTCGCTAGCAAGGTAACTCCATTCATATGTTTGATGGCAAGCTTGAGGTAAGAAAAGCATCTGACCACTCACTTGTCATGACGGGAATAGAAGAAGAAAGGCTTCTCAAATTGCAAGGAACATCTTCTCATGCACAACATTTCTCATACAATTCTCATCATGAAGAAGGTACACTTCCATCAAGTTTTTTATGGCATGCTAGATTTGGACATTTGAACTATGACAGTCTCCGCTTATTGAAGAAAAATGGTGTTGCTGGTTTGCCTACAATTCCTAGAAAACTTAAGCAATGTGATGCTTGCATTCTAGGAAAGCATAGCAAACAGTCTTTTCATGATTCACATTCAAGAGCACATATGAAGCTTGAACTTATTCATTCAGATTTATGTGGTCCAATGCTTGTTTCTTCAGCAAATGGAAATAAATATATCATGACATTTATTGATGACTACACCAAAATGTGTTGGGTTTATTTATTGAAGAACAAATATGATGCTTTTCAAACATTTAGGAATTTTCATAAATGGATAGAAAAAGATTCACAATCTCACATTGGGTCTATTCACACTAATAATGGAAAAGAATACACATCAAATGAATTTAAAAACTATCTTCGCCAACATGGGATCAAACATCAAACAACTATGTCTTATAATCCCCAACAGAATGGTGTAGCTGAAAGAATGAATATGGTACGATCCATGCTTTTCTTCAAAAATGTAAAGATAATGTTTTGCACTGATGTTGTTCTATGCGCTGCATATATAAAGAATAGATGTCCATCTAATGCTATAAGAAAAAAGACTCCTTATGAATTGTGGTATGGACATGTTCCTTCGGTAAAACATCTCAGGGTCTTTGGTTCCACCTGTTATGCTTTGGTACCAAAGGTACATAGAAACAAACTTGGTGCTAGAAGTCGTAAGTGTATCTTCCTAGGGTATTCAAACACCTCCAAAGCATACCGCCTCTATGATGAATTAAATAAGTAGTTTGTTGTATCAAGAGATGTACTTTTTCTTGAATCATCCAAAACTGACAATGTTGTTGAGCGACAACTTGATCACTTAGATAGATTCACAAAAGCAAAATCATTTCAAAAATTTGATAATCAGATTCCACATCTTGAAGGGGGGATTCCTATATTAGATCAACATGTGGAATCTTCTTCTGAAGAACACTCTCCCTCGCATGAAACTCCAACAACAGATGATGCTTTAAGTGATGTAATTGATAGAATTGGGAGACTCAATCTTGATTCAGTCCCAAATCAATCAACAGAGCAG
>APFE030036068.1:18708-42492 GCA_000404065.3 Pinus taeda
CTTGGAAGAGAAAAGCTTGAAAGATTCAGAACAATGCTTGGACTCACCAACATCCCTTCAAATTAAGGGGGGGAATGTTGACACCTAATCCTCATGATTGGGTGAATTTATTTAAGTAATTAAATTAGGAATGTGAACAGTCATCGGGAGATGAATTGAACAGTCACACCCTATTGTATATAACAATAACATACCTGATGGAATAATACAAATCAACTTTTCTGCCTAATGGAGTTACTGCCTGGCCTAACATTATTATTAATGTCTAGTGTAACTAATTAATATCAATATAATAAAAAGAAATAAGTAATAATAGATCTATGTATATTATTAAATGTTATATTAAATATACTAGATCATTTGAATTAGTATTATTATCATAGTTATTATTATATTATTATTAAAAAAGTAGTATTCATTATGATAATGGCATTATTCTTACTATTACTGGTTAGGGTATCAATATATTAGTATTCTAATTCCAGGGAATTTAGTAATAGTGAGGATTTATTGTATTTTTATTAATAATGTAATAGTATTATAGTATTCTATTAAGGGATGGGTAACTAACCAACATAGATTTATTAGAAAAACCATCTACATAAATTTGTAATTTAGATATCTTATGCTATATAATTTAATTCTATAAGAAATGAATGAAAATAAATCAAGGAAGATTTTCCAAAGAGGATCAAAGAACTATGGCTAAAGAAAGAAGGTTAAAGGATATCAAGGGGATATCTCAGGAACAAGATATTAAAAGAGGGAGGGGAGGAAGGGGAGGAAATGACTAGGAGGCGATGGCCAGGACCCAACAACTACTGATCTTAAAAAAATCATCTCTATTGAGATTGCTTGGCCTTCTTTCAATCTCAATGGCTTCCATAAATTTTCGGTGGTGGAACTGCGAAACTCTAGTAATAACATCGGCCTCCTCAACATAGACATGATGTTTGGTCTTCTCTACATTAGTAGAGTTGCAGTACTGAGCAATAATATGTTTGTGAAATATTGATCCAATGATGTGTGATTCTATTGAATAACTATTATATGATGTACGCAATCATGTTTATGTAATTCAGCAAAGACTTTGATGAATTATCTAATGTTTATTAATAACACAAGATTATCTACACAAGCCCTAGTCTTGATTTGTTCTCTGATGCACATAAGTGGATAAACAGAATGTTAAGACTCCAGAAAGACTGATCATGGACCTTCACGAAGGTTTGAAGGCTATTTTAGCAGCGTTGTAGTACTGAGCCCTAGGGGCTTATTGATTTGTGTGAACATATATCTCAGGTGCTAAAAGACATCACCCTCATCTCTGGATGAAGAAACTTGGTTCTTGCATCCCCCCATAATGCTTTAGGTGAGACTGTAGCCTGCGCTAAGTGGTTGTTGTCGAAAGGGCCAATAGTGTAGGGATTTGTTGGTTGGTGCAATCAACTCTGAACCTGGGTCAGTACCCCCTAATCCAACAAATGGTTCCATTACCGAGACTAGGATCTTCCTAAGGAGATGTGTTATGCTGCATCACTGGAATCCAACCAAGAAGGAAATTGAAAAGTTGTTGGACAAAAAGATTCATGAATTCACCGCACCTGAAAATAGGAATCCATGCCTGTCAAAGGAGCAGTGGTTGGATAAATATTTGTATACGGAAATACATGAAATTTTCTTCTACACCTTCTCGATCAAATTATACCAGTGGTTAGCTAAGTTGGCAGACAACCAAGGGAGGTGGAAGTTTAACGATCCAATAATGTGGACTCCAAAGCTAGTGCAATGATTAGAAGCCTCTGAAGACAATATCACTCGCGTTGTTGATCATTAGCTTTATCGAATTATAGGGGGATTCGTTATAGAATTCGTAGTTGATACCTCATCTAGCTACAATGAGGTGGAGCAAAGGCTTTTCAAGATACCATGAGGTAAGTATATAAGATCTTTGAATAACTAGATTAAAATTCCATTGTCTGAAAAATAGATTATTCAATTTCCTTGATGTTCAGAGCTATGTGAAGTGGAAAACTCTTCTGAGATTGAGAGAGATCAGGTCCTGAATATAGCCCACTAATTGGACCTCCTTTGAGTGATGATGAGGGAGTGGTACAGGCCTCACCATGGAGTATTGTCCAGCTAAGAAGACAGGGTTTTCCACGGGCACCTCATCTATCCACTTCAACTCCACCTTGACCTCCACCGCATACACCTTCGCCTGCACCTCCACCACCGCCACTGATGTTTAACATGTCGAACACAATGAAGCTACCGATTTTCAAAGGTATAGGGAGTGAAAATACAGATCAATTTTGTTTGTTGTGAATGTTGTGTGGACAACAAAATAGATTACTGATGACAATATAAAGAAGACACAATTGGTTACTGCTCTATAGGATCACATGCTGACCTGGTATATTAAGTATTGTTCTGATAATTTGGTGGAAATGCTAGAAAGACTAAGGTTGCTTTAAAAAAAGAGTTTAGTAAGCCTAAGTCTGACTCAGAATTTGGAGTTGTATTTAATGAGATCACAATGAGGGTTGATGAGATGGCTTGGGAGTTAGATCAAAGGTTGAAGTGTGTAATTCACAAAGATAATATGCAGCTCACTGATGGTCAGCATCGTGAGCAGTTCATAGGTTTGCTTCTGCCCCACCTGAGGATTGATTTGTCACAACAGAAGATAGGAACTCAAGTAGAAGCTTTGGAAATCATGATGAGGTTGCATGCAATGCTTATGTAGGATCTGACCTTGGGGGTATAGAAAATTCATTCTCAATTACAAAGACTCTGCTTGGAATTGTAGAGCTTGAAGAAAGAGAAGGAGACTAAACTAGAGGTGCACATGGAAGTCTGGTGTCTGGAGTGCAAGATCCATGGGCACTATAAAGACCACTCCCCTGTCTTCGCGAATTATATTACAGGAGGGTGAATAATTCCCTTGAAGCCATAATCCCCAGCAAGACCGAGCATGGGGGCTGTGTTATGGTGTGCTATTTTTTAGGTTGTTAGAAAACATGCAACATATAATTGTCATTTGCTTCAAAATTTCGTCCAGACACCACAACAGTTGTTCTGTGACTTTTGTAAATCAGTGGGTCATGATGGGCACCATTCTCATAGCTATGGGTTGATGATGGAAAGAACACTTACCTATCGAATGCAAGTAGAAAATTGGCCTCCATATCAGGGCATAGGAGGACCATGTGGAGGTTATCAAGGAAGAGAATGGGGCCATGGAGGAGGAGGGCATGGTAGAGTTCACAGATAGGTTATTTTCTATAACTGTGGAATGCTAGGGAACTATGCGTAGTGGTGTCAAAATAATACATGCTCGTCATGTCAATACTGCAGCCAGTTTGACCACATTATAGAAGAATTCTCTCCGTTGATAGCTAATATGTAGGAAAAGAAGGGGTTGCCTTAGAAACTACACAAAACTTGCAAATTATGAGAGCTGACCCTCGCGAAGAAGATCAAAATGTGAATACAGTGTTGAGGAGTGGACTAATGACTGGCGATGACAAAGGAAAACACTTGAAGAGGACAGATGGGTCGCAAGGCCCCAAGAAAGGAGGTTATTTTTGATATAGAGTGCATGAAGGAAACATTTATGGAGGGCCACCAAGAAAGACTTGGTTGAGGCATCCACCTCAGGAAGCTAGAACAAAGTGCAAGAAACCAGTGCCCCTATAGAGGTCGATCCCTCTGTCCTTACCACGTTCTTGGAGACTTGCATGAAACTTTTGCATGATAGCAAAGATGTGAAAGGCTTGGAGGAGTTAATAAACAAATGCGTCGGCAAGGAAAATTCCCCTGCTGGACATAGTGTAGTTAGAAAATTTGGCAAACATAAGGAAGAATAGGGCACGAGATGAGGCTCACCACGCAGATAGGAGAATATGAGATGGACCAAGTCATTTTGGATCTGGGATCTGATGCGAAAATTTTGCCAAAACAAGCATGGGAAGGAACGGGGATGCCTATGCTTACAGTGGTATCTGATCTAACTGAGAATGGAAAACCAGCGGAAGATCATCCCTATAGGACAATTATATGGATTAAATGTTAACACTGAAGGGGTGAGTGTGCTTGTTGATTTTGAAGTAATAGATATCGTTGATGAAAATAATCCATACCCCACGCTCCTCGGAATTGGCTAGGCCATTGACATGAATGGAGTCATCAACTTGAAGAAGAGGACAATGTCATTTGAAAAGAAATCGCTTCGAGTTGTAGTGTCATTGGACCCTCTAGAAGGGGCGTGCTACACTGAACTGTCTGCAATTATGAGGAAAGTGAGGATGAATTAGATCAAAATTACAAAATAACAGTGTGAGATCAATACTAGATCAATACAACAGTAGATGGAAGGATTGCATGGGACTGGGAGAGTTCCTCCACCTCTGATTCAGATGAAGAGTTGGAGCATTGGTAGAATCGGTTGCATGAAGTATCCATGTTGCGGTGCAATATGATGACTAAATCATTACGCTATGTTTCATTGAAGGTAAGGAAATTACCTTATTATGATGGTTTAACTGATGTGGATAATTTTTTGGATGCATTCGAATGTGAATTCCCTGAGCATCACTTCTTCCAAGCATTAGATTTGGCACTACGCGCTAAGCCCGCATGATGGTGGGGTACACAGAAGGATAGATTTGATGGATGGCAGGATTACAGAAGAATTATGAGATTGTAGTTTAGGTGTCCTAAAATTCGATTGACTGAGATATATAATGGGAGGGATGTTCCATGTGATCACCTAGAAAAGTGGACTAAAGCTTATGGAACAGTGCCACAGCCAGAATGGGTACACTTATTTTTCCATACTTTAGACACAAACCTGATGAATTAGTATTTGGAGATAGAGCTCCACCATGGCACCACGGAGTGGGATATATTGAGGGAAGGATTCTTAATGACCCTCAGTTTTGAATATGGTTTCGAGAGAATTGATGAAGCTCTGTAGGAGGTTAATGCAATTGTATTCAGAACACCGCAAGAACCTATGGGATGGGTCCAGCTAGATTGGGGCACCCAGCTGTGCTATGTGCTGGAATGTTATAATGTAACCACTAAGGAGGAGGATGAAGATACAAGAAATATCAATATTCAATAAGCATAAGGGCATCATGAAGTTGAGGGCCTACAAATAGACAACTCAGACATCACCGCGTCATTGAAAACCACGCAAGTGAACATTGGGACTGAAGCAAAATTGAAGTTTAGAAAAATTGGGGATTATTGGGATGATTCTACTCTGGATAAGGGCATAATAGGAGACTTGGGAGTTGGATAAGATGTTGGAAGCATGCATCATAGAACGAGTTGAAGAATTTGACTGGGTGAGCCCCATGGTGGTTTAGGAGAAGAAGCAAGAGGGTGAGATAAGGATTTGTGTAGACCCTCAGAAGCTTAATGATGCCTGTGTCCATGATCCATTTCTAAAACCATTTACTGATGAGGTATTAGACAATGTTGGAGGGCAGGAGGCCTACTCATTCATTGATGGGTTTTTGGGGTACCATCAAATTAAGATCGCACCTAAGGATATGAGAAAAATGACCTTCGCAACAGAATGGGGTTTTTTTAAATACATTTTGATGCCGCATGGACTCAATAATGTGCCTACAATATTTTCTCACGTAGTCATCGCATCATTCGAGTTTATTCATAAGTTCTTGGAAGTATACTTTGATGATTGGATATTGTTTGGGTTAGTGAAGTTCCATGTTGTAAGTCTGCACTTGATGTTGGATACATGTTGCAGGTACCATGTTGCACTTAATCTAAAGAAGTGCTTATTCTATGTTCCCTTTGGGATCTTGCTAGGTCATGTGGTATGGAAACAAGGATTGATGGTGGACCCTTCAAAGATTGTGGTGATAGTAATTTTGGAGGCCCCAAGGAGCGTTAAGCAGTTGCGAATGATGCTGGGACATACTAGATATTACAGGAAGTACATCAAGGCTTATGCTAAGATTACCATTCCCATGGATAAACTACTGAAGAAGGATGCCACATTCTATTGGGATGAAGAATGTCAACATAGTTTGGATGTATTGAAGGAGAAGATGGTCACCACAATGATCTTGGTCTTCCTTGATTGGAAGAAGTAATTCCATGTACATGTCAATGCTTCTTGCATTACATTGGGCACAGTGCTAACATAGGCCAATGAAGGAGAGATGGAACATCCTATAACCTTCGCAAGTAGGCAATTATCAAAGGCCGAGAAGAATTACTCAATGACAGTGCATGAAGGGTTGGCTATGGTGTACCTGCTTCAGACATTCATGCACTATCTATTAGGATGACATTTCAAGATGTACGCAGATCATTGTACCTTGAAACACCTGAACAATAAATCTATGTTGTGGGGGAAGATCTACAGATGGTTTCTACTATTCCAAGAATATGACTTTGAATTGATTTTGAAGCATGGGAGGTTGAATGCGAGACCTGACCATCTGTTATGGATTAAAACAGGAGAGGAGCCTAATAATTTGGAGGAAGGGTTTCTAGATGCGCAGATCTTTGCGATGCACATAATGGCCAATCAATTTGCAGATGGTATTCCCTTTTTGACTATGGGGATGGCACCAGTAGGATATACAAGTCAACAAAAGAAGGAGCTATTTGTGCGTGGGACAGACTTTTCAGTAATTACGGGACATCTATATAAGATGGGTGTATATGAGATATTGTGAAGATATGTGCCTAATTTTGAAAGAAATAGCATTCTCGCTAAAGCCCATGGAGGGGCTACAGGAGGAAAATATGCAAGAAAAGGGATTGCGTAAAATATTTTGCATGCAGGTCTATGGTGGCCAATGCTACATAAGGATTCCAAAGCATATTGTATGGCATTTAATGCGTGTCAAAGAACCGATAGACCATCACAGAGGGGCGAGTTTCCACTGAATCCTCAAGTATCATTGCATCCATTTGAAAAATGGGTGATTGATTTAGTTGAGCCAATTCAACCCTTAGGAAAGAAGACATGTGTGTGCTACATCATTGTTGTGATGAAGTATCTAATCATATGGGTAGAGGCACAAGTAATTAAAGATTGTATAGGGGCTACAACATCGAAGTTTTTGTTTGAGTATGTCTTAACCAGATTTCGCTGCCCAAAAGTATTGATGAGCAACCAAGGTATGCACTTTATAAATGAAACAATTAGCACGTTAACAGAGGAATTCTAGGTTTACCATCATAAGAGTACACTGTATCACCCATATGATAATGGAACTATTGAGGCCTTTAATAAGATTTTGGAGAATGTGTTGACAAAGATATGTAACATGCAATGAAATGACTGAGATGTGCACGCACCTCCAATACTATGGGCATATAGGACTACTTGCAAGAAGTTGACAAGACAAACACAATTTAGTTTGGTCTATGGTGTAGAAGGTGTGATGCTTATGGAGTATATCGTGCCTAGTCTGCACATATCAACTCTCACAAGTATGGAAGATCATGAAGCCTTGGAGGAATGGCTCATGCAGCTAATGGAGCTTAAAGAATACTGATTCTTGGCTAGATTCCATCAGCAAGTACAAAAGGAACATGAAAAAGCATGGCATGATTGACACATCAAGCTTCACATGTTCAAGGTAAACGATCTGGTATTGTTAAATGATAACAATTTTACTGAGTTTCTGGGAAAATTTCAAATGCATTGGCTGGGGCCATATATTATCAAAGAAATTACAAATGGAGGTGCAATTCAACTCGTGAAGCTGAATGGAGAACTTTTTTTGGGAAGAGTGTATGGAGCATGATTGAAGCTGTATACATGGGATCCTATGAAATGACTATATGGCGGCATGAAAGTCTTAGTGCTCTAGAAAGTTGCGAGGGAGTGTGGGACTATAAACTACACTGCCAAGATTGGAGGATTATGCAACAGGCAGGCTGCATGGAAGATGATTTCGATACAACCTATGAAGCCGAGCAAAGAAAGTTGCACTATGTAGGGAGGTACCATGTAGCATGGAAGAAAAGTGGTCGTTGGAGTCATTATTCATGGTTTGACAGCCAGAACATGGTTAAGAGGAGTGGATTGGTGGAATTTAAGGCCAAGATATTTGAAGATCTGCCACCAAAATAGCATTAATCGTCAAAATTTGGGGGGAACTATCACATTTGAATTTGTAAAACCCCTACAAATTATGCATGTTGGTCCAAAAAAGAACACTTTTCACCCTTAGAGTTTTTGTTGAGTGGTTTTGTGTGTCATCTATGAACCGATCGTATTAGGAGGATTTGGTCATGAGCCCTGCATTTTCTAAGCTGTTGGAGTTGAATAAAAGTTTCATAATTGAAAAAATGCTTGGACCAAGCCCTGCAAAGACTATGAGCACTAGTGGTGATGTTTCTTCTAAAGGAGCTTCCCCAGAGGTGGTAAGTATGGAAACTCTTGGTCATGTGCCTATAGCACCGAGGTATCCTAGGCTGAAGCCCACCCCTACTAGAGAAACACGGGAATTGAAGAAGGATAAAGAGAAAAAGTCAGTGCCAGTGTTCAAATTGCCCAAGAAGCAATATGTAGTACAAAAACAAAAGAAAGGCAAGCATCCTTAGAAGGTTGTCGATCTGGAGGTGAAGGAAGGACAGGGAATAAAAGACATAGATGTTGAGGGGGTGGAACCCATCACAAAGCTACCTGACTATATCCCTCCATGCAAGAGGAAGGAAAAGGTCACCAAGGACCCAGACTTAGACAAATTATCCATTTCTATGCCCCTACTACCTGAGCAGGTTCCCTTTGAAGGTCCATAGCTTGCACGGATCCCACTACTGAAGATGGAAGATTGGGACCTCAGAGATCATGCTAGGCTACCTCACTTAGCAGTAACTAACTATATGAAGCATGTCTACTACGTGGACCCAAGTGTTACAGCACTAGAGACATCAGAATGGATCCATAGTGTGGAGAATTCAAGATTGTTAAATCTATTGTGGGTGCCCCATTATCACCGCACCCCTATTAACACAATTTGTGTGCGCCAACTGCTCACTCTGGTGCATGATGGGTGATTATGGCTAGGAGGGCTTATCCCCATCACTGACATGCTCATCCAAAGGATCATGCACCTGCCATACGAGGGATTGAATCTAGCCAAGGAGCTTGGTCTACATACTAGAGAAAAGGATTTGGCAAAAAGAATGAAGAAATAATTTGACCTCATAAAGAAGTTGCAAGGATACTCAATCACCTCCATAAATGACCCTGTAGTGAAAATTTCCACACATATCTTAGTAGGGAAGGTAATGAGAAAGTGTTGCGTGGACAAAGTTTCAGTGCTCGTGGTCTCCCTCGCTGCACAATGCGCGAAGGGTGTGTAGTTCAACTGGTCCAATTACTTGTGCTAGGAATTCCTCATGAATTACTACAAGGCCCAGGATGAGACCAAGTTGTTCCATTATGCTTGTTTACCGCTCTCCATTGTTTTTGTTGTGTGGGATCTACTGGAGAATAGCTAGTTTCATCCACTAAAAGAAGGATTGCTAGAGCCAACGTAATTCACCTCCTTGTGGGATATCAAGGACCTCGCACGGGTCACATAAATAAAAATATTCTGGGTTTTGATGGAATCAAGCCTCCGCATGCCCATTAACTGGTGCCTAAGGTTGTTCCCGACCTTGTACACATAGTTGTCAGCCTATGCCAAGTTCAAGGATGACTTCCACCGAGTATACATTCAGGTGTGGAAGGATCCACAACAAAGTGGCATGAATTTCCATATTTGGTAATAGAGTTAGATGTACAGGAGGTAATTGTGCAATGGTTAGCAGATTGGCATGACCCCTTAGACATAGATTCCGAAACTAATAAGGGTGTGGGAATTTTGGTTGTACTGAAAAGAAAGGAAGTAGCCAAGCAGGATACAAAAAAATTGGCCATGTAGAGGAAGAAGGAAGTCGCAGAGAAGGCTCAGATGGAGAAAGAGTGCACTGCTAAGGAGAAATATGAACAAGAGTAGCATGAGTTAGAAAGAAGTGGAAAATCCCCTTCACCTGAAACCAAGGAAGAAGAACCATCTGGAAAAGGTAGTAGAGGAGATGAGGGGAAAAGTACCCCATTTCATCTAAAGAAGCATAGAAAAGAGCAATGGGAAGGTCCCCAGAAAAATAAAAAACTGGAAAAGTCGTAGGGTGAACCCATAGTATTGACAGAATGCAATCTCGATGAAATTGGAGATAAAATATAGGACACTACGACTGGAGTACTACAATAGTTTGAGAAACAGTATATGCAAATGCTAGGGAGCATCCAAAAGGATCTGCATGAGCTGTAGATCTAGGCCAACAAAATACAGGTGGGCACTAGTCAAGTGAGTGAATCACAAGTGAGCCTAGCCTAGGGGATAAGTCAAGCAACAGAATTGGTAAGGACCCTCGATCTTCACACTGTTGCATTACCAAAAGGGTCCCTATGTGTAGAATCAACTGATGATCACATCATCTTAATCACACTTAAGAACATCATGCTAAACATCATAGCGCTCCCCATTGAGATTCTTCACGTGTTGCATGCAGAGGTGATAGAGGAATTGAGAGTTCGAGAGCGACGTGCTCTTAATCTTATTAACAAATATAGAATTAACAATGAGCAGATTTTTGCTGAGCAAACACAAGCCTTGAAAGAAAAGGATATGTTGCAAGCACAAAGTGTCCGACTAGAGTCCACAATTACAAAAGCATGTAGAATAGTGCCTTAGCTTCACATTCCTGAGGATGCACAACTGGAAGCAAAGATGAGCAAGTTAGCCACTAGTGCGCGCAAGGAAAAGGAAGAGGTTGGCCAAGTTCAATTCAAACTCAACATGAAAATAATTGAGTTGTTGTTAAAGTTGCAGCCCATGACTCCGCCTGAGGTCAGGGAACAACATGAAGCCACCATTAAAGAAGGGATGGCCACCTTGGATGTCGTAGTCACTAACTGTTCAACATTATTTGAGCAAGCAATGGAGCTAGTGACAACTTTGCAGGAAGACCGAAAACTGCAGATTCTGAACATAGAGATCAAGGAGCTAGAGAAGTAGTATGATGCATTCTACGCAATGACACACTCCATTGCCATAGCATAGCGCCTAGCCAATTTGCAGGAAACGAAGCAACTCCTCGCGTGGGTAGAAGTAGCACAAAGCAAGGAGGCCTTTCTTAAGGCCAAGTTATGGCCTTGGTTAGATGAATCTTACCAGGCCACGACCAACATTCATGGGAAGCTAATGAGCTTGTAGCAGACATAGCAAACAATGAGGTTGGCCACCAAAGGACCAACTACAAAATAATTAGTTGAAGAAGGCAAGCAAGGAGCTACGTAGAGCACTTCCGAGGTTGAATTAGTTTAGGTGGAGCCAAGGGATATTCGCAACAAGATCACAATGCCAATGGAGTAACTCAAGGGAGAGTCATGATCTTTGTATTGGGGGGCTGTCCAGATGAGGTCCCTTGGGTCAATTTTGGGGTTAAAATAACCCAATTGTTATTGTAATTGTTGTAAGTAGTGCAAAATATTTGCGATTTTTGGATGCGGAGCATGTATATGGTTAGGAGTCAAAAGGGTTTTAGCTCCTTGTTTATGTAAAAGTTGAGTCGGTTTTGAGATCCACCCATAGTATGTGCACCATGGAATTGTATGTAAAAAGCTAAAAGATGGTGTGTCTTAGAGAGTCTAAGGCATGTCATGATGGATAAGTATGAAGTCTTGGAAGTCTTAGCACATAGAAGTGGGCAGATAGGAGAGAAAGGCTCTACAACTAAGTGCACAAAGGCCTAGGTAGAGTCTACAGCTGAGTGTGTGGGCCCCTACAGCTAAGTGCACAGGTAAGTTTTGAGTCTTTATTCTGAACTAGAAATGAATAAAGAAATTTATGGATAAATCTTGTGTATTATTGTTTACATCTATTTATGACTTATGTTGTTGATGAATAATATGTTTATGAAATATTGATCCAATGATGTGCAATTCTGTTGAATAACTATTAGAAGATGTACGCAATCATTTTTATGTAATTCTATGAACAATTTGATGAATTATCTAATTTTTATTAATAACACAAGCTTATCTATGCGATCCCTAGTCTAGATTTGTTCTGTGATGCATGTAAGTGGATAAAGAGACTGCTAAGAGTCTGGAAATACCGATCAGGGACCTTCACGAAGGTCTAAAATATGTTTTAGTATAGTTGCAACAGTGAGCCCTAGGGGCTTATCAATATGTGTGAAGGTATATTACAGGCACTAAAAGACATCACACTTGTCTCTGGATGCAGAAACTTGGTTCTTGCATCACCCCATACTGTTGCAGGTGAGACTGTAGCCTACACTACATGGGTGGTTTTTGAAATGGATAGTAGTGTATGGATTTGTTGGTTGGCACAATTAACTCTAAACCTAGGTCAAGACCCCCTAAGGCAACAACAAGCTTGTGAAAAGTTTTGGAAGTCCAAGAGACTATGCCTCATTTCATATTCCTCCAAATAACACAAATAGCCAAGAGGGATTTCTTATAAAATATATAATGTGGAATGAAACATGAGTTCTTCCTTTTTGAATGGAATTGGTCTAGAGTAGAGAAGGAATGAGTAGTAGCAAAAGAGAAGAAGAGTGAAGAGAAGGAGAAATTCAACATAAAACTTGACAATATAATTGGATATGAGGTAACTAGTGCTTGGGACTTGAGAAATTTCTTCTTTTCTATATTACAGCTTGAAAAAGAACATGTTGTAGCATGTTGAGGTAGGAGCCTCTTATAGGTTGGAGCCTACAAAAATGTGATGTAAAAAGGAGTAGAAGCTTGCCTTCACATCATTTTCAGCCTAAATTTCCTACTTTTCTCCCTTCAGGGTTTCCACTTATATATGATGTTTGCATGTGTTTAATACTTGCATGTTGTGTGAACACTTTGAATTCTTGATAAACATATCTGCAAACCATTGTCCTTGGAAGTTTCAAATGGAATACAATAACTATTGGGAAAAAACATAAATAATTAACTACATAAGAAGAAAATTACGATGAGTAGAAATAAAGAATTAAAGTATAGATTCAACCCCCCTCTCAGTAATTTACCATCTTAAATATCATTGCAAATACTACCACTGGCACCATTAGCATAAATGATAAAATTTTCAAGGGATACCGACATTTACAAACCAAACGTAAAATGGAATCAATAGAAACTATGTAAAACTATGAAAAGACACACTATAAATACACTCAACACATCTATAAATAGTATGTACACAATTAAAACTACACTTCATATCAAGTATAGTATTTTTGAGGTACAACTCATTCCTAGGTTGTGCTAGGGGAATTCCATCAAAATATAGTAAGTTGTAGACCCCTTTAGCGAGGACTCTCTTAACAATGTATGGACCTAACCACATGGGTTGAAACTTCCCTGAACCTAACTTATCATAATCCTAGTCATATAGAAGAGCAAGGTCTCCTTTCGAGATGACATGAGCCTTGAGACTTTTATCATACTACGCCTTAATGCATATTTTATGAGCTTCATTAGCTATAGAAACATCACGTCGAGTTTCATTTAAACAAATCAGATGTAGAAGATGCTCCTCCTCTATAGAATTAGCATGAAGAAGTTTGATAGCTAGTTTGAATGATGGAATTTCACATTCAATTGGTGGGATAGATTCCAAACCATACACTAACTAAAAGGGTGTGAATCTGGTGTCATCCTGACTAAGGTTTGGAATGCCCACAAAGTAGCATAAATAAGTAATAGTCAGTCTGATTTGTGGACCCCTACCATGGGTTGAAGCATCTTCTTAAGAACTTTGTTGATGGCCTCAACCTGTCCATTAGCTTGAGGATAGTAGGGAGTGGAAATTTCATGGGAAAGTCCCATCTTAGAAATTATTTCAATCATCATATGATTCCAGAAATGTTTTCCATGATCCGTAAATATTTCTTGTGGAACATCAAAATGTGTGATGACATGGTTGAAAAATAAGTATGCAACCATTTCTCTAGTGTTATTAAATGTAGGCATCACCTCGACCCATTTACTAAAGTAGTTAACCGTGACAATAACATAACCATGCCCCCCAACTAAGTGTGGGTTACATGTCATGATGGCAATAACCCATTTCACAAAAGGACCAACAACGATAATTGGATGTAATGGAGTGGGTGGAGCATGAGCCTTACGATCATATATCTGGCATGCATGACACTTCTAGAAAGAGAGGATGCAGTCTTGAAATATGGTAGGCCAAAAGTAACTAGCAAGTAAAATTTTCTTAGTGATAGCATAACTAGATAAATGTCTACCACATGCCCCTGAGTGACATTCATTTAGGAATTTTTCAGTCTCCCCAGTTGTGAGGTTCCCTCATAAGATCATACCAGTACCATGATGGTAAACAATGTTTCTGATAATGATGCAATTTTAGGCTTGGTAACAAATATGTTGCCACTCTAAGTGAGAGGTATTAGATCGGAAAATATGGGTCTAGAGATAAATAAGGAAATATCCATACCATGGGTTAGACGATGAGATTAGAAACATGTCAGGAATAGAATATTCATATGTAGGCTGTGAATTAAGGGAAGGGAGATTGCACATTAGTTTTGTAAAAACTAGGGATTTCTTTGACTTAGATTTGATGAACTCCTGGTCAAATTCTTGTGAGATGAAAATCATTTTAGATTACTCCCCCCTAAAAATTGACGTGATAAAATTTATGTCATAGGGTTGCAATCTATAATGATCATAGCTTTCTGAAGCAAGATGTAATGGCAAAATCTTTGGACGGCTTACAAAACCACTAAAGGAAACCTCTCTACGTGGGAATATCAAATCTTGGTATCGTTAAGATTCTGACTCAGATAATAAATGGGTTGTTTAGTCCCTAAATCATATTCTTGGACCAATACCATTGCTATAGTAGAAATGGAAGGAGTAAGATACATGAAATAATCACGCTGATAGTCATGGTGATATAGAAGAGATTCCCTAACTAGTACATCTTTGAGGGCATCAAACACTTTCTGAGTTGCATCATCCCAATGGAAGGGAATCCATTTTTTTCAGTGAGTGAATAATTTGGTCAATTGTGCATAATTAGGCACAAATATTCGTAGGAAGTAAGCTTTCCCTTGAATTCATTGAAGTTGAACAAGTGAAGAAGGTGAAAACAAATCAATGATCACCTATACTTTCAATGGATCGATATTAATTCATTGTTTTGATATAAAAAGAACCAAGAAGTCGACCAAAACTAGCAAAAAACACACATTTTTGTGGGTTAAGTTGAATATTATATTGTCTACAACGAAGGAAAATGGCCTGAGGATGCATCGGGTGACCATTCCAATGTTTTGAGTGAGTAGGGAGGTCATCTAAATATGGTTGAATGATGTGTTTGATATCATGAAAAGTGTAATCCATTCCACGTTGAAGCATGGCCCCAACATTCTTTAAACTGAATGGGAGTTCTCTATAGGTGAAAGTTCCCTAGGGATAAATAAAAGTAGTTTTAGGTCGGTTCGTCAGGAGATTTTTGATTTTATTATAGCCTGAAAATTGACCCATAAACGAATAAATTTTGCAACCATCACAATCGTTAACAATCTGGTCAATAAACAAGGTCATGGGATAATTGTCCTTCAAAAATGCACTATTCACATCTTGGTAATTAACACGCACTCGAACAGTGCCATGCTTCTTCATGACATGAACTACATTTGACACCCAATCAGTTAAATAAACAGGGTATATGAAACCATCTCGAAGAAGATTTTGAGCTTTAGCCTTAATAGCAGCAGCCTTATCAGTATGGACTCGACGAAGGCACTGTAAAACTAGTTTGGCATTAGTATACTTCTTAATTTCATGTGCAACTATATTTGGGTTAATGCCTATCATCTACTCATAGGTCCAGGCAAAGACGAATCAAAACTCACGAAAATGAGCTCGATAAATGTTGATGTTGGGTGGAGAAAAAGATGCCCCAATGTGTATTTTTTCCACAACACCTAGCTTAATGGAAAAATCAAGAAATAGCATCTCTTCGATATTAAAAAGTTTTTTTTTTTCCAAATGAACCTCATGAATAAACATGAAATTTGTAAAATGTTTAATAGAATCGAGTGAGTATATATCATTGATACTATCCTTAATGGAATGAGGTAAGGAGGAATGGTCGTGATGTTCCTCCCATGACGCATCATCCAATATCATGATCTCCATGGTGCTTTCATCAGTAGGTAATACATGTGAGAAAGGATTGGAAGATGTACCACAATCCAATGATTTGTCTACCTAATTAAGAAAATCAAATGAAGGAACCACAAAAGCTGAGTAAGTGGCTTTGTAATCTAACTCAATGGGGCTTAGTGGCATTTGGTCTCCAAAAATTTGGATTTCAACTTCCTCTGGTACAATCCATGAATTGACTAGGATAGTAGAAGATGATATCATGTTGATATAGGCTACTAAAGATGAGTTGTTGGGAAGGAGAGGAGGATGGAGTGAAAAGGTTCCCATAAGAAAATAATCCTTCAACAGTCCAACGTTGACATGCTAATATGACTATAGAGTTTCCTCTACAAGAGGGACACTTCTAGTAACATGTGAATCAGACGCGAGAAAGGTAAGTTGGTCTATGGATATAATCCCTCCTTTATGAGGAAAGGTGATCATACAAAAGTAAATTGAGACGACAATGAAAATGGCATAAACTTGCATATGTCCTAATAGAATATTATAATTGAGAGGTTCATCAATAAATTTGACTTTTATGGACACATTTTTGCCCCCTAATTCAACTTACAAGGAGTTTAAAATCCCATAAGTTTTGTATGTTATCCCATCAAAGGCTTTCAATGTAGTAGGTGAATGACTTAGTTGAGGAGAACCAATCACCTTCCAGCAAGACATGGACATAATGCAAGTTGAGGCACCCTCATTCACGATGGAATGATGAATATTCTTACCATGAATGATGACTTGGATTATAAAAGCTAATTGAGCTCGAAGCTGAGGGGTATAGTTTTCATGAGAGAAAACAACAACATTGGAATTTGATGGATCCAGATATACCATAGCTAAAAGTAAAGCCTTCTTTTGGGCAGGGAAATTTTTCAACACCTCAAGAGTCGACATAACTAACAGAGATAGAGATAGGTCTTCAAATAGGTTATAATTTTGAGTGACTATTGCACGAGGGTCGAAAGATGACTTATGAACATCACCCTTTGCAGGTTTAATAGTCAATTTGGTAGGAATCAATGATGAGTGGGATTTGAAGAGGATGGCACCAAACTAGTAGATCAATGAGTAGGTTGACCATTCAATGGATTGAAATTACCATAATCCTTATTTCGAGTTTCTACCAAAACATCAAATCTTAATTTGAAGGAGGAAAGCATAAAAAATGTGTTAGAGGATGATGGGTCCCGAGTGACCATATGAGTCTCTTGATTAGGAAATGAGTCGGTAAACACTGCAGGAGTAGTGGTAGACTTAAGAAATTGATTCACTTTAGCATGGTGAGGAAAATCACATGTAAAATGTTCCTCATTGAAAATCAAGCAAGGATATTGAGTTTTTTATTTCTCATCAGAAGATTGATTTGTTTGTTTATCCTGCGGGGAGGGATATTTCTTTCTATTACCTTTTCCTTTGTTCTTACTTCTAGGTTGTTGTTGAGACTTGCCTTTATCATATGAAATGAAATTTATCTCGAAAGAAAAATCTGCGAGAGGATGGGATTGATGGTTTTAAGTAGATACGGGTGGAACAATACCAGATGGATTATCTATCATCTGCAAGCTGGTAGAACCAATAATTCCATCAACAACATGATATTATTTACCAAGCGGAGGAGGAACAATATTCAAAGGACTTGGAGCGTTTGGTATCTTATCACAGAGCATGCTAGATTGGATATAAATTAGAGTTAAATATTCTACACAGACAATTACTTTCTCTTCAGTCACGACTCCACCTTTGACCAAATATTCTATTATGGGTGCAAGCATAGATTTGGTAAACCATTCTGCAAGAAATTGATTAGGAACATAAGTTTTTACCAACCAGTAAGAATCTGTCTACTCACAAATGTGACCTGAAATGTGAGTGGAATCTAATTGTTTGAAGTTGGTTAAGAGTTTCATTCCATTTTCATATCTGATGAGCAACTGGAAATGTGTGAGGAAGGTTGTGGCTAAGGTGTTGAAATCATGGAATGAAGTTGTGGGTAACTCAATAGACCATTTAGCAGCAGTACCCATAATTGTTCTTTGGAAAATATGAAGTCAAATAGAATCATCATTAAGGGATTTTGATGAACACCATAGATGATACGTCATGACATGCGTTGATAGGTATTCTCCTAGTTTCTCATTGAATTTAGGGATCGAAGAAGGAAATTTGGTAGGAATAATTAACCACTAAGGAAAATGAGTGATGGGGTCCTTGGTGAGGTGAGTGAAATATGGAAACTCAAGAGTGGCCACAAAAGAAACTTCTAATTAAATTTCGATGGAGTATGACCTAGATATGAAGGAATAGCCTAGGAAATAGGCACTTTCATTCTTGGATAAGGAGGGTTCTAGTAATAAGGAAACTGGTTACCAGAATAAGGAGGATTCTGATAACTAGAATAAAAGTGAGCTTGTTGACTAGCCTTGGGGTAACCATAAACTCGTTGGCCTTGAAAAGGTACTTGAGGAATACCCTCATAAGGTCTATACTATTTCCCAATGGGAGTTTTCATTGTCCCATGATAAAGAGGGTTCGATTGATATTGTGTCATGATGTAAATAGTATTTATTATTGGAATTTGAGGAATACCTTGTGTAGGTGATTGAGATTTTAAAGGAACTTGTAAAGGTTGAGTAAGTGGGACCTAGGAGGTACCAGATACTGAAGGAACTAGTTAAGATGTGATCGCAGCCTGTACAGGTTGTGTTACACGAATTTGAGCTTATTAACGTATATGTTGAGGAATAGGAACTTCAGATGAATATGGAACATGTTGGGAGACAAAGAATGAACCCAACATTAAACCAAGTTGAAGGGGGAAAGTAGGCTACCAAAAACTAGCAACCATCCCAGGATGAGGAGGACTATAATAAAGTTGGTTACCAATTTGAGGTATACCAACAACAGGTTTCCCCCTACTAAAGAGAGAGGGGATGATGGAGGCGACTACCCCCCAGCTAGAGGGTACCCAACACAAGGATAGTTAGGCTATTAAAGAAGACCTTAACCATTAACATAAGGGCTAAAATGTTGTTCAATTGTTGGTGTAAGAGGAGGAGAAGGAGCAGGGTGAGCATCACTCATACGAACAGTGCCAGATTGATTCCTCGAAGTGGAAGATGTTGTCACTTCAAATCACACCAATAGTACAAGTGTTGCAAGGGAGATAGAAAGCATCCTAGAGATAGCCTATGGCTTGATTGTAGACCAAATATTTGGAAATGTTAAAGAGAGAAGTGCTTAAGATATCATCTGTGAGGGGTTTTTCAACACTCCCATCATAATGTAAAAAGGTAATAGGATGGGCTTGATTCAATAAGCCTTCACTGAGGTAGCTTCAAGCGAACACATGGATCCAAATGTTGGGGGTATACTGGGGAAATATCAAAGAGAAATGGCCTCTTCTTCTAGTGGCCGACACACAATAATGAGATAGCTTAAAACTGAACTTGTATAAATGGTGGAGAGGAGGAAAGGAAGTAGGGAAATAGATACATAGGGTTGTAACAAATGGAATCCTAAGAAGGAATGTTCCAGCAGAAATATGGAATTCGATGTATAAGGTTGTAAAAAACATAGAATCCTAAGCAAATATTTTCCAATAGGAATATAGAAAATGGAGGAGGTGGAGTGATAGAAACAACGGGGTGCAAAAGAAGGTTTCAGACCAAACATGACATGGGTATCATTCTCTTCCAAAATCTAGCGTACATCTGGGCTAACCCAGGTCCTACAGGTTAATTACATACACAAGTAAATATATAATTTTACAGATACTATAATGATAGTGAATAACACATGTAGGTCTATGATAACACATGTACTCTCTTCTATTGAGCAGCTAAGATAAATCCATAGATTAGAGAGGAACCAACTACATTCATTATATTATTTTAAATGAGGAAAAACACAAATGAAGTGAGATTACAGAGAGGAACATGCTAGACATTAATCATTCTTGGAATCAATAGAGAAATTCCATTTATCTTAAAGGGTCCAAATAACCAGTCCATACATTTAGCATGATATCAGTGAAACCCCCATGAAAAAAAAATTGAACCAAAATGGATTCTCAAAATTCAAACCTTGTGAGTGAGAAATTCACGAACCAATCAACCCTTGTTAAAGTGTTTCTTCCCCCCTTTTATAATAAGAGGGGGAGTTGGAATTACAATTTACAAAATTTGTTAGCCAAAGCTCCAAATGTCCTACTAGACTAGCTGTCTTGGCCTATCTAAGGCATTGTTTCCCAAAAAGATTACAATTTGGATCGGATCCCTACTTGGAAATAAATGGAAATTGTAGAAATAATAGGAAAACTAGAGGATGATGGAGGAAGAGGTCCTTCAGTCGTTCCTGTGAAAACCTCTGGTCAAGCTGAGTCTCTCTCATCATGCATCCCTCTGCCTGCTTGATTGGTTCCTTTTCACTTCTGCCTTTACTACGTGAATGACTCATTCTATAGAGTAGGGAGTGGGTCGACTGTAAGTACCTGTCTAGGTAGTCCTTTGTTGTGTGTCATAGTGGAGCCTTGTGTTGAAACATTAAGTCTTTACGGAGCCCCCCATACAGGTTTTAATGTTGTATCATACTTCCTTCAATGCCCTAGCTAAATACCCATATGTCTTTAAAAGCCCTATACCATGCTATCAAGTTTATAAGGCAACAAAACTTTTACCCTTGTAGACATTGGAGAATGACGAGTTTCAATGGTCCTTAGCCCCCTTTAGTTTAGCCCCTCATACTATGGGTTTCTTCATATGACCATGGGCTACAACTCGGGGCTTAGCCTTCAAGCGATAAGACCTTTAAACCTGTCTTTGGGGGGCTTTTTCCTTTGTAACACAAAATGTCGCATCCCGAAGAGTTATAGTGTTTTTCCTATGGTGTTCCCATTTACCCTTACAATCGCTGATCTGTGAGAATGGGCCCACCAAAGGTATCAAAATTGCAACCACAGAGAGGGGGACCCTTTATCTTCTTTCTCAGTGTTGGATGGTTGTCTAGACATGGGGACTTTATGGGCCAGATCACTTAATATAGCATGTTCGAGAGGATCCCTGCTTATCGCAATTGCAAGTTGGGAGACTTTGGTGTAGGAGCTCATTAACCTGTGCAACCACCAATTGCTAATATGTGGGGTGGGTGACGTATTTACTACCACGTGTCACCCTATGAGTGGTGACAGGTGTCACCTAGAAATTCCCCCATAGGACCCCTGAAAATGTGAAGCTAAGTGACACATGCCCCCGTTACGACCATGTCACCTTCCGTACTACCACGTGGAAGAGAGAGAAAGGGTATGCTTGACCTTGGATTTTCCATGAAACTCCTTTGTAAACTAATTTCGGCCTTCCCTGACGATTTTACACTGGATCACAAAATCAACAGTTCACAAGGATTTTAAAGTGGTAGCCCCTCTATTCTATTGATTGCTGATATAGCGGGGTTGCAGGTCTACGTGATTGCGATGTGCATGACTGTGGGAGCTTGACAAGGCTTATATGTGGGATTCGTTATGATCAAGGCCCCCCTACTATAGAAAATTTTCCTAGGATATGCCTGATTTGTGATCTACCTTAGTCCTTTGGGCTTTCCTCTTTATTTTCTAGCTTTTCAAAGGCCGCTTTAGTATGCTCTAAATTCAGATCGAGAAGTCCATTCTTGGATTTCCATATACTGTTGGAAAGATCTTGTTGAACTGGTAAATCCCCTCTGCAGACAGAGGCGATCCCACAAGCCCAACATGGGTCTAGCAACAATCATACAACACTAACACGCAGGTTCCTAATTACATAAATCAGAGATCGATCATGATGGTCTACCTGGATTCCAACGCTAGTAGTTGTAGAAGAATCGCCGCTCCCGTTCCTTTGCTCCGGTTGGTCACAATCCTCATGATCCTCGTGAATGGAAACCTGCACATGCAAAGAACGATACAAGCACAAGCATAAAATCCAGTATATGTAATTATATATCGGTCAGAAAAGACATAACTCAAATACCATTAAAAGACACATGAATGGAACCATAATGATAGTCGTCTATTAATGAGTAAAAACAGAGAAAGATTACAACCAAAGGTTCTGATGTTGAACCTCCTCTGACTGGGCAAGCAGCTAAATACGCCTTGCAAAGTGACCTCTTCTCTCTCAATATTTTGGCAGCATATAACCCCTCTATACTTCTCAATTCTCACTATCACTCCATCATTATTTCAGTACTCACAATAGCTCTAGCAAAACTAGTTGGTTTAATGCAGGGGGACAGTCATTTATAGATGGAGGAGGAAGGAGTATGCATTGTATCAGGACACCTATTGAAGATTAGCATTATCGTTGAATAGCCACTGAACTTAGTTGTCATGGATAAAAAGATGACACTCGACCACTTCCATGAGGATTTTTCCTTCAGAGAACTCCATGAACAAAGAGGAAAAAACACTTCAGTGCGCGCTGGCTAAAAATCATAACCAAATTTAGGTGGCGCGGGCTTTGATCTATGACAGGGCATTAATGGGCACGCCCCCTTTTAAGGAACTAAGTCATTGGCGCGGGTAAGACACTGTGAACCCGCGCTAATGGAAAAGGGGCACTTTTTAGCGATAATCTGCAAAAGGTGTCTTCTGGGAATATGAAGTTCATACTCAGGGGAATACCATGCAAGTGTTTTTAGGTTGTGTCACTGTTCACAGGTCCATAAATGTGTCCTGTAATGTACGAAAACAAGGGTAACAGGGACGGTGACCAACGGTGACAAATTACTGTGTAACAGATGCCCCCTAAAGCATGAAGCCCGAGAGAGAGAGAGAGGGGTGAAGTGCTTTACAAGAACATATATAGCTGTCGCTGAGAATCTGGATTGAGAGATACAGTTTGATAGTTCAAATACATGATGTATTTGGCATGGTTCAAATACATCCATAAAAGAGTACATGATGATTAAGATCCGTAGTATGGATGCAGCCATCTGGTTAGGATCAATGAATTGACTCAGGTATGGTTGCAGCCATCCAGTGAAAGAGTCATGTATCAAAATCACGCCTGGATTACAACATACATTATCCAGGTTCTTGCGCTCCACCTCGACCCGAACATAAGTACAAGTTCAAGCATGTGAAAATGTGAGCTGAAGTCGAACATGCATGAACATCGTCTAATTACCAGCCAATGAGGAAAGTTGTTAACAGATGCGAGAGGTA
Organism: Pinus taeda; assembly: GCA_000404065.3. Taxonomy (NCBI): domain Eukaryota; kingdom Viridiplantae; phylum Streptophyta; class Pinopsida; order Pinales; family Pinaceae; genus Pinus; species Pinus taeda. Next base: position 42,177 of record APFE030036068.1, read on the forward strand.
CCACCAATAATGACGATGGTCCTCAAGGTACTATAGGTACAGTCTACGGCGTGTGAATGAATGAGCCGATGTCGAACACCCGTAGAGTTATCCGATCGGAGGCCAATAATGAAAACCTCGCGTCGAACAAGAAGAACCTGCCATTAAGGCATGCAGGCTCCAAGGTACCGGAAGGGAGTCTTTAGGTCACTTTCCTGGATGATGAGCTGAAGTCGAGAGGAAGTGATCTTCGTCGAAGGTGGGCCATAATGTTTCCCACATCATCGACACGAGACGGGAAGAGACAATGTTGTGAATTTAAGATTTATGAACTATC